>JANHAO010000077.1:0-60697 GCA_026873985.1 Saraca asoca
TGAGTTGCTTCCAAAGGTTGGTTCAGCTTCCTTTCACTTCTATTGTGATGTTTAAGCTCACTACTAGCTAGATCTGGGGTTGAATGTTCGGTTGGTTACAAGAAAATTTTTTTAAATTTTGGATGATTTTGCTCCTGCCCGGCTGATCATTCCTTCACTTACTACACGTACGAGCAACTTTCTTAGCCACCATGCATTGCAACTATCACCATGCATATGAGCAACTTTCTTAGCCACCATGCGTATATGTGCAATTAAAAGCTCATGTGTACAAGCAACTTTCTTAGCCACTGTGCATGCACAGCGACCTTACTACACGTATGAGCAACTTTCTTAGCCACTGTGCCTGCGCAGGCATCTTACTACACGTACAAGCAACTTTCTTAGCCACCGCATGTATGCAATTAAGGGCTCACGCATACAAGCAACTTTCTTAGCCACCGTGCACATGCAGTAACCTTATTACGCATACGAGCAACTTTCTTAGCCACCGTATGTGCACAAATTTCACAGCTCTTATGCGAACTGGCTCTATAGCTCTCATGCGCCTGAATTTCGTAGCTCTCATGTGAATTGGACCTCGTAATTATTATGTGAACTAAATCTTACAGCTATCGTACGACAGCCATAACATCTTTCAATTTATTTACATATTACTTGTTTACATTCAAGTTCAATTTACTTATTCATTGACTGATTACTTGATTATTTCTATGCAAAATTAACATTTGTTATATGAGAATCGGAATGCAAAGTAGCTGAACATTAAAATAAAAAAGAAGATTTCATTCAATAGAAACCTCAACAAGGTACAAACACATCACCATAAACTAAGATACAATCAGAAGACCGCCTAAAAAAAAGAAGAAGAGAGAGATGTAGAAGGTCGGCTCCTTTGGAAGAAATACTAGTGCGTAGGAAGAAAGCTCCCAACCAGAAGGCAAGTCACTAAAGGAAGAGCCGCTATAGATTGAGAGTCCGCTGACCCATCTAGGCCTTCAGTTTTCTTCCTCCAACCTTGATCCTCGGGGGTAAGAAAATATGGGAAAGTCTACCAGAGCGGCAAGAAAAAGAAACCTCATAAATGCGAGGAGGTAATCCGGGATCTGAATGAGATCCCTCCACATTACAGGAAAAGTACGGAGTTTCAAATTCCTTATGCAGTAAACCATACATGCCTTGTTCAAAGGGCAGAACATTGGGACGTCAGGAGGTTTATCTGAAATAGCCATCTGAAACACTCTCTGAAAGAAAAGGAAGTGAAATTCTCGTACCTTAAATAAGCTCAGCCTGAAAAAAATTGAAGAATTTGGAAGGGAACCCCCAATCGCTCTCATTTAATGACCTGAAGGAAAATGAGACTAGGGCACAGATAGCCACGATACGTACATGACCTGGAAAAATGAAATAGTAAGGGTAGTTTGAAAGACTTTAACTGCATGATTACCCATGACTAACACTAGAAGTTTCTATTAGACTTAGAACCAAGATGGGCTGAATGAGAGCCCAGCCACAAAGCATGTCCTAAAAATTCTTGGAGAATTATAAGGCCTCAGCCTGCTGGAAAGCACCTCAGTAAAGAAGGTAAGTGCACGAGACGGAGACTTATGACATGACACCACTATGTATGATCCCACCAGCAAAAAGTCTAACTCTTAGCTCACAAAATGAACTGAGAGTTGGGGGGCTAATAATAATCGATGGAAATTGGAATGAGTAGAAGGATGGCAAGAGCCCAGGGAAAACTAGACCTGGCCTAACAAGGAGTTCGCCAGATCACTGTATGGAAACCTTCAGCCCATAGAATCCCTCGAGTTCGCTGAACGAACGAGCTCGAAGCCAAATGCTAGCTGCATTCTTGATGAGCAGGCTCAGGTTCGTGACAACCTGACCTCATTCAAATGGAAGCTTGCTAAAGCCAATCATAAAGCTGACACACAACTTGTACCGCCGTCCTATAATTACGGCCAATAGGTTCCATTTGCAGGAGGAGGCCTATAGAAGTTAGTCCCTAGTACCTTAGGCAGTCTTGTACATTTAATATTTAATGTAACAGATGCACTCTTAGTTTTAGTCCCATTTGTACCCTCCATGTTTCTATAAATGGGGGGCTAGAATCTTTGTAAAAAAAAGAGAAGAGAAAAACAAGGATAGAGAACTAGTAGGAGCTCTACTAGAAAAATATAGCAAAAAAACCTATAAACACTTTCTCAATACAATAAAATTGCCTCCGTGGATGTAAGGTTCAATACCACCCGAATTTGGCCAAACCATGTTAAACCCCTGCGTATTCTTCTCTTTTTCTTTTTTAGCCTTCCTGCCATTCGACCCCCCTTTTTTCCCTCACTTTCGAGACCAAGGAATGGCTTGGGTCCTTAAAGAACTCCCTCTATTGGTCGGATTCGGATTGAACCAAAATCTACTATTAACACCAACTACTGTCATAGATTTGTGGAAAGATAGTACAGAGGGACAACCCAACTAACAGACCTCTTAAAGAAAGGGGTGGTTTGGAGGTGGACTGAGGCATGTTAGATTGCATTTAAGGATATGAAGTGACCTATTACTGAAGACCTTGTGCTCGTCTTACCAGATATCACCAAGCCTTTTGAAGTTCAGACTAATGCTTTAGATTTTGCATTGAGTGGATTCTTGCTTCAAGAGAAATATCATGTTGCCTATGAAAGTCATAAGTTGATGAAAGCTGAGCGGAGATATGTAGCACAGGAGAGGAAAATACTAGCGGTAGTCCATTGTCTAGGGTATAGAGACATTACTTACTTAGGTCAAAGTTTATGGTTAAAACTAATAATAGTGCATGTAGTCATTCACTTCTTCACCTAACCAAAGTTAACCCCAAAGCAAGGCCACTGGCAAAAGTTCTTAATAAAATTTGACTCTAAGTTTGAGCACAAGGTAGGATAGACTAACCTGGTTGTAGATACCCTTAGTCATAAGGCTAAGCTTATGGCAATGACCTTGATTGTCTGCACAATTCATAGTCATGTCGCTATGACAATGCAAGAGCCCATTTAGTGGCTCAAACCACTATGAATCTCGCCAAAAAGGGCAAAACTCATCATTTTTGGTTGAATGATGATATATTATGGATGAAAGGGAGAGGACTCTTTGTTCCCAAATCTGGTGACTTAAGGAAGGTACTTCTAATAGCCTGCATGATACATTATAGGCAAGCCATCCGAGATGGCAAAAAACTTACACTTTGTTGAAGCAAGGTTACTAGTGGCTGCAAATGCATGATGATGCGGTCAATAACACTAAAACATGTTTCATTTGCTAGCAAAATAAGGTTATGAGAAATAAGGTCATGGGACTTTTAAAGCTGTTGCAAGTACCAGTAAACTATAGGAGAGTGTCTCATTGAACTTTATTTATAGCCTTCCTAAAGTGGGAGATTTGCCCACTATTTTGGTGGCAATAGATCACTTTTTGAATTATGGAACTTTTATTCTGGCTTCCAAGTATTGCATGGTGGAGGAGATAGCCCAATTGTTTTTCAAATTTATGGTCAAGTACCGGGGTGTTCCTTAGAATATTGTGAGTAATCAAGATAGCAAATTCACAAGGACTTCCTGGTTTGAACTTTTCAACTTTCTTATATCACAACTCAATATCTTGTCTAGATATCATTCTCAAACTGATAGTTAGACTGAGAGAATTAATGGCCTTTTGGAGGAGTACTTGAGGCATTTTACAAGTGTTAATCAAAAGAATTGTTTGTAACTATTGATATTGCACAGTTTTGCTTTAACGCTCCAAAAAGTTCTACTACCAATAGAAGTTCGTTTGAGATTACAGCGGATCAGTAGTCACTCTTACCCTTCATAGTGTTTGAGCCATATAAAGGTGTAAATCCAAAAGCACACCACTACACCAAAGACTAGTAGTTGAATGTAGAAATTGCTCAAGCTTACTTATAGAAAGCATCGAAGAGAATGAAAAAGTGGGCAAACAAAGAGAGCCAAGATTTAGAATAGAGAGACTGATGCTGGAATAGTTGAAGAGCCTTAACCAAAGACAAGAGATTGATATAAAAATATAAGGGGTCAATTCCTATCATTACCAAAGTTGGGAAGGTAGCTTAGAAGATTGTTCCACTAGAGTGACTAAAGATACACCTATTATTTATGTTAGCAAATTCAAGTTGTATTATCTAGACACTATAGATTCAACTTGCAACCAGCCCACCAGGCTAGAAGTCAACCTTAGCAAGTCGAAGCAAAAAGTAGTAAAGAAGAGTCTAGCAGAGCGTGTGGTGATTGTGAGGAGTCGCCCAAGAAGAGAGTTCTTAGTGAAGTGGAGGGGCTTGGGAGACAAGGAGACCAACTAAGAGAAAGTTAAAGACTTAGCAGATTTCAAGGAACATATTCAAGTCTTTCAAGCAGTAAAGTCTACGAGGACGTCAACCAACTGAGTGGGGGAGAATGACACAAGTTGGCTTTGTGCACCAGTTTAGCAAAAAAACGTACTCTATTAACATAAAACTTGGTAGATAAATCAAGCATAGTATAGAGGTCTTCTAGCACGAATTTGGAAGCAATCCAGCTTGTATACTATTTTTCTAATTTTTTCCTATTTTTGGGCTATTTATATAATTTTAACCAAGGTAACTTGTCCAATGCGAGTATATATGCACATGGCTGTGATGCTTAGGTTTTTAGCTTTCCGTCAATGTAAAATAATATACAAAATCCTATCTGAGTTAAGAGAAAAGGTCTTATGTCAACTTAAAAAAAGTATGTCTAGTATTGCCTTTAGGCTTTTGGCTTAAAATGCTCTTTAAGGGGGAGTGCCTAGCAACCCTAGGTGGGAAGTTATGGCACTAGCTTGAGGGTTGAAGTGTGTGGCTTAATGTCTCCCCTACATACTCTGAGTTATGTAACAAGGCTTAATATAAATGAAAGAAGTAGCCCTTCTTCAGTTTACGTTGTCCCATATTTTATCTGGTTGTACTCACATTTTCCCGCATTATATGTGTTGCATTCTTGGGCACCTTATTGTTTTTGTTTTTAGCTTGTTTTGTACTATATGATGTATTATCTTTGCCCCTATATGCAAATGGATTGTTTGCCTTAATTGTTCATCTTCCATTATACTTTTTAATATTTTGTGGCTCAATATTTTCATTCCTTAGTATTAGAGGACTAACCATTAATTAGTTTGCTTTCAAGTGATAGATAACAAATGTCATATGATTTAACTTGTGAACTTACCAGCCCATGACACATGGACAACAAGAGTAAAAACACTAGTTTTCTCAGTTTGTCTTGCTAACTCTATTGTATTATTAAGTGATTTTAGAACGATGATGATCAGAGAACACCAAAGTACCTTTTTTTCAAATGAAAGTGTGATCAAAAGGGTACAGATGGTAACTAAATTGAAATTTTTTAATTGATCTAATCCTTTCATCTAATTTTAAATTAGTTTAAGATTTGATTCAAATTTTAAGAAAATATGATCAGTTTATAAATTAGGTTAATTATTAGTTAAAATTGATAAATGGATACGATTTGCTCTCAAATTTAAAATTAAATAAGATTATCTCACATACCTTAAAGTACCGTATGATTTAGCACCATAGAATTACACAAATTTAAATTCAAAAAATTGTTTAATAGTACAAAAATTATAATATATATATATATATATATATCACACATAAGATTTTGTTTGAGTCAAACAACCTCACGCATTATATGTAGATATAGATATGACACGCAAGATTCTGTTTGAGTCAAACGACCTCACTCTTTAAATGGGTGAAATGATTTGTTCAAATTATATTACATATTTTTACGTAGGAGGATAAGACGAAAATTAGTATCCACTAGTCCTTTAACACTCACCGTATAAAAAGGGGTTTAATCCCGCACTTCAGTATTAGTTGAGTCGCTCCCTTAAATCTCATCTCATTGGATTTGACAGTAATATCTTATGGCTAGTTTGATTAGATAGAATAAAAGAAATGGCATTGCAAGGGATCAAGAAATAGAAGTTGGATTAAATCAACATTCCATAATTTTATTTGGTATAGTTAACAATCGAATTATTCATCTTTATTTTTGTTACAATAAAGTAATATAAGAATAGAAATTAAGAAAATAGAAATTAAAGATGATGATATCCTTATCAGAAAAATAATAAACATATATTTAATTTAATAATAAAAATTAAAGATTTTATTAAATAATTTAATATAATGGAAATATATAAATATGATCAATAATAAAAAAAATGTCATATTTTAAATTCTATTATCAAAATTATAATTTACAAATTTGTCCATAATAAAAGTATAATAATTCCTATTTCACTCATTTTTATTTTATATTAAATAATTTTATATAAAAAAATTATTTTAAAATTATATTAGTAAAACTATAATTAGCAATACATTTTTATAGTAAAAACACTAAAAATTCACATTCTTTTATTATTTATTAATATAAAAATTATTTTAAAATATATGAAAAATATAAGAGACAAATATGTAAAAATATCATTTATTATTATATGTGTTATGGATATTTTTTGGTGCTACGCAAAATGGAGTGACAAAGGCCCAACAATAAATAAGTTCAAATGAGAAAAAAGCCTAACCTGCTCAAGAACTAAGATCGCTCAAAAGCACCAAATCGTCAGCTGCAAAGCTTAGAGTACAAAATAAGGCAGAAGTCCCAACTCGCTAAGGGATAAGCCCTGACTCGCATAACTGATAGCTCGCGAGCTCAATTTCGCTAAACAAAGACCAACAATGACCCCAAATCAAGAGTCCCAACTCACAAGATGCAGCATCTTATCCAGTCAGAAGCTCGCTGAGGGTAAACTTGAAGCAGACACCTTTTCATATCTAACTTGTGAGGCTAGTCTGCAAGAAGTAGCTCACAAGGGCTCACGTACAAAAAGCAGTCTGCAGAATCTGATTTGTAAAAGTTATACTTGTCACATACATTTATTATTTGATGTAACAGAAATATAACTTGTGTAATTATATTTGTAACCTCTCAGCCTCTATAAATAGAAGGGGAAAGATCATTGTAAGATAGTTTGAAAAACTTATACTGAAACTCTATAGAAATTTCACCAGACAAATAGAAACTATCGTGAACGTGGGGACTGGTGCTGCCCCATTTTAGACAAATCACACTAAAAATCCTTCTGCATTCTTACTGCTCTTCCTCCCCATCTCTTTGTTCTTTGTTTACACAATCAGATTGCAGTTTGAATCCTAAAGAACTCTTCAGATTAGTTGTGTTGACGTCGAATTTTGGTAATGACCCAAACTCCGACCAATAAGGGAGTCTTCGGGATCCCTGACCTGTAACCGGTTCGAGTACAGTAAAACAGGAAAATAATCAAAGGAGAAGGAGGGAAGAGCAGGGAAGGGAGCACAAGATTTAATGTGGTTCGGCTAAATCCGGATATTATCGGACTCTACGTCCATGGTAACATGTTATTGATATATTGTTTCTACAATGTACAATGCTCTATCTCTATTTTTGTAGAGTTTCGATATGGTCGAATGAGCTCTCTCTTTACAGAGGGGCTCATTCCTCATATTTATAAAGGAGAAGAAGCTACAATAATAATTACACATGCAGTAAATTTATTACATCAGTATTTATTGTACAAGATAGAAAATACAGACTAGATTTCTGCTTTCGACTACTGTAGGCTGTCTTCTGCAGGTGGGGCCCCATTTGTCCGTTGGGGCAAGATATGATTTAACCCTTCTGTCTGGTGAGTCCTTAATCGTAGGCTATACTCCGTTAGGTCGCTTGCCCGACCCTGGGAGTAATGAGTTTGAACCCGTGCCTTTGGGCACGAGTCGAGGTCGATGAAGTCACTTCACGATGTGACGAAACGACCCTGGGCACTACTCAAGCTGATCCTCTCACTGGTCTCAGTCTTCTCACGAGTGCTCTCGACCCTAGCCAATTTTTGCATATAATATAAGACCCCTAACTCGTAGCTTGCTCTGCGAGCTGGGAGTTGAGACTCTTCAGTTCTCGAATCGTCAGCCTTTTTCCTGAGACTGTCGTTCTATCTATACTAGGCCACGTCTCCGTGACATGTGTCCAATGACTATTGTTGGGTCAACTTAGCCTTTTCTGAGGCCATTAATGACGACGGTTGGGGGAATGGTTCCAGATCCTTCAGTGGAGACATCCCCAGCTCTATATAAGGAAGTCATAACCCCTTCTGCTTCTTCATTCAAGCTAAGGAGTTTCCTGATAGACCTCCACCATTTTCAGCATTCTATCCTTCATCGGAGGCATGCATGGTCTGCTACATATATAACTTGGAAGACTTGTCTTCCTCGATAACGTGCAAGGATCTTGCATGGATCCTAGAATGTGTCCTCTCGGCCCTGCTGTGAGGCAATTGTTCTGCTAGTCAAGCTCTCGGGGCTTCTTGATTAGCTTCTTTCAGGAGGAACAGGTGGCCGAAGATGAAAGGATGCAGTACTGCCACTGATTATGCACTAGAAGAAGAAAGTTGCGATGTGCGATCCCTAATAAATCGAGGTGTGGCTCCCCAAGGCCGACCCTTCTTCTTAATCATAGGTTTTCCCTTTGTATTTGGTTTAGTCTGTTATTTAGAGTTTTTCGATGTAATCTCTCCTCGTCGAGGCTTTTTAATAAATAAAACTTCTTTTCTGCAATTTCTGCTTGTTATTTTTATTCCTCTCATACTTATTGTTTGGCCAATTTGAGTGACTTGCACATATATGAGAAATTATGCTAGAGGCGCACATACTTGGTCGCAAGTGAGCTGTGAATTAGAGCAATTCCGCATGATAGTTGCAAAGTTCATAACGAGTGATCTCATGTTTAGGCTGCCTTCGTGGCTAAATTGATAAGTGCGCATGAGAGCTGCGAGATTCAACATTTTGTTCCCTTGGGCGAATAATTGATTCGTCAATTCTTTACGCTTCAATGATCACGGAGTTACGCTAGTGTCGAGCATTTAAGAATGCCTCCGCACCTCAGCGAGCAAGCAGCTACACTAGCATAGCGAGTACTTTTTAGTGTCTCCACACCTCAGCGAGCACGTAACCTTGCTGGCACAGCTAGTTTTTTTTAGTGTCTCCACACCTCAACAAGCACATAGTCATACTGGCATAGTGAGTATTTTTTAGTATCTCCACACCTCAGTGAACACATAACTGTACTGGCGAAGTGAGTATTTTTTAGTGTCTCTACACCTCAACGAGCATGTAGCCACATTGGCACAGTGAGTATTTTTTAGTGCCTCCACACCTCAGCGAGCATGCAGTCACGCTGGCGAAGTAAGTGTTTTTTAGTGTCTCCATACCTCAGCGAACACACAGTCGCGTTGGCAAAGCGAGTATTTTTTAGTGTCTCCACACCTCAGTGAGCACGTAGCCGCGCTAGCATAGTGAGTGTTTTTAGTGCCTCTGTACCTCAGTGAGCACGCCGCCACACTGACATAGTGTTCGTCAATTCTTCTCCAAAATGAGCTCCGGGGGGGTCTCAACTAGACCAAAGATGATAGTTGGCATAAGAATTCTTGGCAAAGTTTGGGGAAAATTGGCCGCATGAGAGCTGCAGATACTGTAAATACTTAAATGCCAAAAAGAAGAAAGTAACTGATACCATGCCAATTAGTAAATAGCTTTTAGCAAAACAATCATATTTACATTTACCTCGAAATCTCGGAATACAACGTCAGTGTATAACTTGGAATGAGCCCCCCGGCTCTTGGTCGGTGCTAGGCTGGGGAGGTTGTCCTGTAGGTTGCACTACATATCTCCTCAAGTGACCTTTCTGAATTATATCTTCAATTGTATCTCTGAGGGCCAGACAATTTGACATCTCATGCCTGACCTCATTGTGATAGGCACAGAACTCGTCCTTGTTCCTTTGCCTAAATGGAGTCCTTAAGGGTCTAGGCCTTCCGAAATTCTCCCTATCCCTTTCTGCCAAGTAAATTCTATCTTGGGGATCTGAGAGCACGCTATACTGCTCAGAATGGCTCGAGTACTGAGGTCACTCATCCTTGGACCTCTTGGATTTCTTTACTGGCCGTTCGAGGGGTGATCCCCTTAATCCGCATCGCTCCTTTTCTTATCGTGAGAAGAGTTGACCTTTTCATCATTCTTGTCAAACTTTTCTGAATCGAAGGTCTCATCCCATTTTATTTGCTTGGCAGCCCGTTCATAGAACTCGGTGAGGTCCTTGACCTGGGACTTATATAGACTTTTGTACAACTTCCCATTTTTGTGAAATCTCACGAAGATAGTGGCCAGCATGATTTCTTCAGATGGATTCTCGACCAAATTAGCTTCGAGCCTGAATCTAGCAATATAGTCTTTAAGTGACTCATGCTTGCGTTGAAAAATCATAACGAGGTGGCAGGGGGCACCAATTATCTCTTCCATGCTCGATACTAGCTGATGAGCTTCTGTTGACAATCTTCCCAACTACCAATTGAGCGAGCCGAAAGGTTTCTGAACCAAGTTCAAGATACACCCCCTAATGTGGCCGTAAACACCCGACACTTGACCAAGGGGTCGGTCATCTGCAAGTCCATCTGAACATTGAACGCGTCCAGATGATCATATGGGTTGGAATCTCTATTATACAACGGGATCGCAGAGACCCTGAGCTTGAGCGGTAGAGGTCGAGCTTCAATCTTCTCAGAAAATGGCGATTGTTCCTCACAGCAAGTTCGATCACTCAGGGTTCGGAGGCATTCTTCCAACTACGCCATCTTCTGAAACATATCCCCAACTAATGGGTCTCATGCCTCAGAGTGCTGGCTGGACGATCATTGAATTCTTTGCCCTTCATTGTCACAATGGTCGCGACCAGGGGTTTGCTCTCGTGAGCGACGAGCTGGGAAATCGCCTTGATTCGAGTCATTCGGACGCTGAGTCTTTCGTTGCTGGAGAACATTCTCAGGCATTGAGGCTTCAGCCTGTCTTTGCACACCTTGTGCTAACAACGTGACTACCTTAGTCAATTTTCCCATCATGTGCTCAAGTTTCTTCTGATGCTGGAGCCAGATTTGAGGTCCGTCGACGCTATTAACGATGATAACCAGCTGTACCGAACTGGTTGGAGGAACACCAGTAGTTACTCTGATGACAGGAGTAGTCGACGAGTTCGTTGTCGAAAAGATGGCCATCCAGAGGATGGGGTTGCACATTTGTGGCTCTGGTAACTCTTCCCTTGACCATTGCGACGGAGATGACTCAAAATAGGTGGGATCCCCACAGACGGCACCAAAATATTGACGTTGAATTTTGGTAATGACCCAAAATCTAGCCAACGGGGGATTCTTTAGGATCCCTGACCTAAAACCGGTTCGAGTATGGTAAAACTGAAAAACAATCAAAGGAGAAGGAAGGAAGAGCAGGGAAGAGAGCACAAGATTTAACGTGATTCAGTCAAATTCGGATATCACCGGACTTTACATCCACAGTAACATGTTATTGATACATTGTTTCTATAGTGTACAATGCTCTATCTCTGTTTTTGCAGAGTTTCGGTATGGTCGAATGAGCTCTCTCTTACAGAGGGGCTCCTTCCTCATATTTATAGAGGACAAGAGACTACAATAGTAATTACATATGCAGTAAATCTATTACATCAGTATTTATTGTACAAGATAGAAGATGTAGACTAGATTTTTAGTTTCGGCTGCTACAGGCCGTCTTCTGCAGGTGGGGCCCCATTTGTCCGTTGAAGCAAGACATGATTTAACCCTTCTGTCTGGCAAGCCCTTGGTCGTAAGCTATACTTCGTCAGGTCGCTTACCCGACCTTGGGAATAACGAGTTTGAACCCGCACCTTTGGACACGAGTCGGGGTCGACGAAGTCGCTTCGCGACGCGACGAAACGACCTTGGACGCTACTCAAGCTGATCCTCTTGTTGGTCTCAGTCTTCTTGCGAGCGCTCTCGGCCCTAGCCAATTTTCACATATAATAAGCTGGATTTGGACTGAACCAAAATTCATCGTATTGAACTTTTTGAATATTATAGCTTCTTGTATTTTGATAACTTATGTTTTGAGAGTGGACACAAAATTTAAGAAGATATATTCTTGACTTGTCACAATACAATAGTAATCATGAAATTCTCAATATTTCTTAATTTAATGGATAATCATTTCTTATAAAACAGGTATTTCTATTTTATAGTGCCAATCAAACATTTTTTTTTTAATCATCCTCTTATCTACCATATTCTATTCAAATTCAATCACACATACTCTAAGGAAGCCTATGCTATGCTACTAGTCCCAAGATACAACTAATGCGCATGCATCAAGATTTGGAGGAACCTCCCCTTTCTATTATTTTCTTTAAAAGAAAATTAAATTAAATGCATCCGAGTTTACGACAACGCCATCCTTCATGCGCGAGGGCTGGACAAAACTGTCACCGTGTTTCTGGAAACGTTGTACATACGTATCATGAAAACCATTACCCACCCACCTTTCGTATTGTGGGATCCATCACAAATTCAAGCGGGGGCCCACGTGTTCTTCCAAGTCCAGCAACGCGGAAGAGAAACTCGCACTGTCATGCTGCTTAAACTACTCGATTTTCTTCGGCTCAACATGGTGTGCTACCGACATTTATCAATGGTTTCTCCATTCATGATGATTTTTCGGCTGCAGAATGCTGTTGGCCAAAAACCAAAAATGTTTCAATAATGTTAGTAACAAGAAAAAAAAAAAACTCTTCACATAACTTTGCATCACCAATCAAAGATATTGGATTGCATCGAAATTTACTAAAATTCATAACAAAACTTGCAAAATTTGATTGGCCATTATAAATGATAATATTTGCGTGCTTAAGAATACATTTTAGTTGTGTATTATGAAAACCTCTGCTCTAGATTTTCTAGTTTGATGCATCAAAACATTGTTATCCAACAGTCTGATCAGTATCATTTTACTGTCATTTTCAGTCTTTGGATAATTCGGATAATTAAAGTGTTCATAGCTAATAAATTAAGAATTCATTATGTTAATGAATTACAATTTTCTACCCAGTTTGGTATTATTATTATTATTCTTCATAGACTACAATTATTGAAATTTCCTCACGCTATAAGACAAAGTTAAGTATTACCATAATTTTTTTTATATAAAATACAAATAACTGTTTCACCTAGTTCAAGCAAGCCAAAATCTTTTAATACGCTGTGAATGAGCAGTGAGGCAATACTCGTACAGCATATGAGCAGTCCAATGCTGAGTTTTGGCTCATGCTCTGCTACTTGATAATAGCTCATTCATTGGAAGTAGCAAAAGAGCTCTATGGCGGTGCTGCTTCAGCCTTTTATTAATGTCAAACTATGCTTTCAAACCTTTATCTGTCAGCAAAAGGTTTCAAACCAACACAGCAGTGCATACCTACGGCTTTAGAATATAGCTGGCATGACATTTCTTGTGAAGCAGAAAGAAGATTAAAACAATCTTTTCAACCATGCTAATCCAGATCAGGAAAAAGATTAAATCCCATTTTGAGGAAAAAAAATAGAAAGAAAGAAGATTCTTTGATTCTTTTTCGACCAGGCTTTATCATCGTCATCATCAATCATGGTTCTGATCACACAAGGGCCACATTGGTAGTACAAAGTTAGGAACAAAATTCTGGTAGAAAAAACAAAGCAAGTCTTCATGTAAAAGGCCAAACAGTACAAAAGACAACAAACAAGCAGAAAAGCAAGCCCCACATCGACAATCTAAGTATATGAACATTTGTACTTTGTCCAAAGAGCTGTTTCCTTCTCTTCCGTTTTTCCCGTTGTTTTTTTTTCCCTTCTTTCTTCCTATGCTAAAAACACCTCCATGCAACCCTCTTTTGCAGATTTACACACAGGGCAAGAATCAAGCAATGCTTCGCAAAAATAGCAGCAACAGAGATGCCTGCAAGGCAAAAACAGTACGCACGAGCTTCGAGAGTTACAGCTTTTACAAGCCATAATATTTCCCTTCGTTTGCGTTATTTCCAACTCTTGCTCTTCTCTTCTCTCACAAGGACCACAACAGGACTCTGTATCTTCAGCTTTGTTGCTTACCAAAGTCATTCTCTCTCTTACCTGATCTAGTGTGTTCGTCAAGTTCACAACCATGGCTTCGTTTTCCTTAGCTACTCTTTGCCATGCTTGGCTTTCGATCCCCGCTTTTCTCAAGCATTCTTCCAGTTCCTTAGTCTTCTTTTTTGCTTTTGCCAAATCTTCTTCCTTTTGCCTTATCAAATTCAGTGATTTAGACTCTAGACTGTTTAACAGTGTCGCCACTTGCTCTCTTCTTTGATCTTGCAGAGCATGTCTCAGTCTCTCGTTCTGTGTAAAAAATAATCATTTTATAATATATAAAAATATTCAAAAAAATAAATAAATAAAAAATGGATTTACCAGAAAGTGCACCTGAGATAGAAGGATGCAGTCAATTTCGTGTCCCTGAATCTCAAGCTGGGCATTTAAGGCTTGAGAAAGTGCCATTGAAGGGAAGCTATTGCATGTTGAAGAAGAAGAAACTCCCTGACTGGAATTAAAACCGAAGCTTTGGTTGTTTTGATGATTCTGGAACTGAGCTTGTTGAGGAGGATAAGGAAGATTGCAAAGGATGCCATTCTCGATTCCATAAACAGGACCACTGCTCCAATCCTGAAAGCAGATGGGAAATCCAGAATTTTCTGAATAGAACTGGGCCTGAACGGCCATATTCTTAGCTACAGCCAAACCGCCGGAGAGAAAAAAGAAAGAGAAGAACTGTGAATACTATTATATCATTCACATGTATATTTCATGGGGGCATTTAATAGGAAACCGGAACAGAAACGGATTGATGGGTAGGTTTAAAGCTAGAAGAAGGTTCTTGTTCTCGTTATATCAGAAAAGATGCATGACCTTTCTTCCTCTCTCTTTCTCTCTCTCTCTTTCTATTTGGCATAGACTTTGCCTTCTTCGTTGCTGTGATTTCTGGTCTAACTGAAACAGACCATTATGAAAGAAACCCGTGGGGTTGTTTATATATAGTGGGAGGAAAACTGAAAAAACACTTAAATTAATGTGTGATTATAATTGATTAATGGAAATTTTCATGTGTAATTTAATTCTATTGACCTAATTAAGGTGCTAAAAAAATGGGAGGAAATCGATGTCCTTTTCAACTCTTTTTTGGGTGGAGATATATATATCGCAACTATCTATCTATCTATCTATCTATCTATCTACTCTGTCTATCCATCGACCATCTCTTTTGTAGAATCCCAAAAGGTTATATAACCCAATACGAGCATTTATGAAAGGGAGATAAAAGGTGGCGGAAAACGACGACGTACACATGCAGATTTTGTGACAGAACAGTCACAAAAGTATCGGGTCAGAGGTTTCATTAAAAAAAGAGACAGAGAGAGAAATAAGTTCACTCAATTAGGAGGTGAAAGAGTCAGAGGTTATAGGAGGGAATCAGAGAGATTAGAGAACTTGTCAGTTTGGTCATTGGAAAGGCTAAAGAATAGCATTTCTATTTCCTATTTTTTATTATCTTTTGAATTCCCCTTGTCCGTTTAGAAACGACAAAACGTCCACGTATAACATAACAACGCTTCCTTCTCTATTTCCTCTCTTTTCTGTTTTTGGGGCCCAAGGCATGCTATACGTGTAACTCCTCTCTCTGTGCTGTGCATGATTATAAGGAATCTGATAAGCTTGCCCAAACATATGGAAAAAGAAAGGTTCTGAAACTTCTGCCATCGTCACGAACTTGAACCATTGCTTTGTCACTTACTGGGCTTATTTTAAGTTTTCTGGGGGCCCGTTTTGCGTCATTACTTATGAATTAAAAAAAAAAAACCTTATTTGACGGTGATCAGTAAATGGTAGATGCCATTGGATGAGTATCAGACGGCTGTCTGTGAATCATGAAGTTAAAGTGTGTGTTGTGGGGCCCAACAAAAACGTCATTTCTGGTTTTAAGAAGCAGTGTATCCTTGCGATGATTTTGCGGGTTTTTTACGTTTGTCAAATAGACTGAGGTGTAGGATGAGTGAATGCCAGTTTGATTCGCACTTGCAAGGAGTAGCTTGTGGTCGTCCAGAACTTGCCACCAAAGCGTTACATGCATTCTGCAAACTTAGTGCAACTTCATGTGTTCACACTTCACACGCACAACATAGAAGAAGACTTCATTTATTTTCACTCTCATAATTTATTTAATAAAGTAACTGATACTTACATAAGATTCATACATTTTAAGGATATAATATTCTACGCATAAATGCACATATATGTCAAAACTTATTCATAGAAGAAAGAATAGATGTGCATTATTATTCTCTTCTTTTTTTTTTCTTTTTTATCATGTTACAAAGAGATAAACATATAGAAATAAAGTCAGAAATATTGGCTTGGAAAACAAAATATACGTGTGAAATATTATTTAAATAAATCTGTTTTGACATTTATTAGAAAGAATGTGTATGATATCAGTATATGTATTGTTACAATTTTGTAAGCAATAAAATATTATTATTATACCAACTTAAGAAAAATATTTTAATATAAAATCTTGATTGGGAGTTAATAAAATAATTTAGGAAGGATAAATTACTTAACACATATATTTGTATGAGAAAATATTATATTTTGAGAGATGACTGCTCTCTATAGAAAACGTGACTCTATTCTATTATATACAAAAATTTTATATCTATTTCTTTTTTATATAATAGAAATATAATAAAATAGAAAATGGAAAGAAATAAATTTGAAAAAATATGTATAAAGAGAGAAAGAAATGGTAGGTGCCAAATTGTCGATAATAAAAGTCAAACAAAAGATGGTGTCACGGGAAGACAAACCAAGGAGGAATTAGTCACAGAAAAATAAGTATAATATATAGTATAACCAGAGCTGCCACGATGTTTAATTGAAATAAATTCTATTTATGACATAATATTTTAATAAATAAATTATGCTTATCTTTTTTTAAGATTTTATTTAATTATATTTATATTTTATTATTTTCAAAAATATCTATTAACTTTATATATATATATATATATATATATATATATATATATATCAGAAGCCACGGAGGTGGCTTCCTAATACAAAATTTAAATGACCAAATAAACAACATAAAAGCTGGGATCAAAAACGGACTACAGAATATATATAAATTTATTAATAAGAAAATTTAATAAACTTACAATTTGAAAGCTTCGGAGAACCAAAGTAGAGAGATGGCAGCTATCTCCAACTCTACCTTATATTAGATAGGAAATCCTATTTATAGAAAATTTATAAATTACTATTTGTTATTGATGACGGTCAATTTTGATGATCGATCAACCAGAGATTTTGAGAACCAAACTGCTGTCAAGTTCTGAAAAGTATAACGAAAAAGAGAAGGGTTGAGGGAAGGGAAGAGAGACCAAAAGAAAATTTTTATCATGGTTCGGCCAAAGTCTAAACGACCCCTACATCCACAATGATTGTATTCACTTCTTTATTGTATTCTTGCTATATGGACATACATGAGAGAACATATTAACAGAGTTCTTTTTTGTGCTTCTTTTTTCTCCTTCTTCTAGTGTGACTACCCTGTCCTATTTATCTCTGTTGGGAGGGTTACAAATTGTAATTTATCAATGCAAGACTATAATTATATCTGTACTAATCATTAAATGCTAGACGCCAAGCAATAAATGCTGGATAAATCATTGTCGGACTTTGGGGGCTGTTCTTCGAGTTGTAGAGTACTCAGATTGTGTCTGTTAGATATTAGTTGTTTCCATCGATGTAGAGGCGAGCTCGCTGCTGCTTCTGTTGATCATGGCTTGCAAGCTTATGTCATGCGATCTGTCACACGACTCTCAGCGACCTTATTTCGAGTTAGGCCATGCCATTCTGCCTCGACTCCCAATTCCTTGGGCTTTGGCTAACCTTCTTCGCTCTATCTGAGGAATATCCACAACACTAGCCCCCCAGCTCGCAGTTTGCTATGCGAGCTGGGAGTTATTGATTTGCTTCCCAAAGATGTGGCCTCAGCTTACAACATGACTTACCTAATGACAAGCTGTATTCCTTGTATGAGGGTTGCAGGTAGTTAGCGATGTCAAATGATTGGCGTGTAATGTCGTACTTTGATTCGATTTCAATGACTTCATAAACCATTCTACGCGTCCTTGTCGTGGCAAAGCGAGGATCCTTTTGACGCGATCGAGCTAAGTGAAGTTGCAAGGGTAGTTTGCCACTCCTACAGGGCAATTCAGTGTGTTTGATCTAAAGATGAGAGGAACTCTAGAGGCTTAGTGCGCTTAGCACCAAGTGTGCCCGAGTTAAATTAATAGCTGTGGAGGCTTAGTGCTTTTAGCACCAAGTGTGCCTGAGCTGGATTAGTAACTTTAGAGGCTTAGTGCATTTAATACCAGGTGTGCCCGAACTGGATTCGTAATTCTAGAAGCTTAGTGCGTTTAGCACCAGGTGTGCCCAAGCTGGATTTGTAGCTTTAGAGGCTTAGTGCATTTATCACCAGGTTTGTGCGAGTTGGATTCGTAGCTCTGGAGGCTTAGTACATTTAGCACCAGGTGTGCTCGAGCTGGATTAGTAGCTCTGAAGGCTTAGTGTGTTTAGTACTAAGTGTGTCCGAGCTGGATTCGTAGCTCTGGAGGCTTAGTGCGTTTAGCACTAGGTGTGCCCGAGCTGGATTGGTAGCTCTGGAGGCTTAGTGCATTTAACACCAAGTGTGTCCGAGCTAGATTGGTATCTCTGGAGGGTTAGTACATTTAGTACCAGATGTGTCCAAGCTGGATTCGTAGCTATGAAGGCTTAGTGCGTTTAGCACTAGGTGTGCCCGAGCTAGATTAGTAGGAGCCACGGGATGTCTTCGTTCTTGACTTGAGATCGTACGGCGGCTGCAAATAATGGATCATGCAAGGGCTGGATGCGCAATTCGCTTCTTTACCGTTTACCATTTTTTAGGGAGTTTGAAGCATTTGTTTTATGCGTGTCTCTTCGATTTTGCAGCCAGTGCATAATTATTACGTTCAGTGCACACGATCGGGTTTTAAATGTTAATATGCACCGATCTGTTAGATTGTGGGTTATTTGAGGGGTTTCTGAATCCAACGGTTTAATTCTTTTGACATAAAACCAGGAAAATCCTCTCCCCTTTTTTATTTGACAAAATCATACACTTTTTTCACTCTTCCTTTTCTCTATCCCAGGGATTATCCATCGCTCTTCTCTAGTCTTAGCTTTATCTTCAACTCTGGTTCTATCAGGTCAGGCCCTCGGTTGCTAGTTTTCCACTCATCTATTTTTCAGACTGCTTCCTGGTTCAATCAAAGTGAGTTTCTATTCCCACTCTTGGCATTTTGTATTCCGATCTCATAATCTTTATGAGTGTGCTTACGGTTGACTGAAAATTAGGATGGGGGAGAGTTTTATTCGTTCTGCTAATAGCAGTTAGGGCTTTAGGTGATGGCGGAATCTCTTAGTTTTCTGGGTGCTTCTGGCTTAGTGTCTGGAACCCTTGTTTATGTTTCGCGAATCAAGGTGGCCCATGGTAGTAGTCATTTCCCTCCTAGGTTGAATCATTTCTAGATTAGTGGCCCGTTTTGTCCTACAGCTTGATTATTTTTCTTTTCTTTCTCCTGTAGATGTCTCAGCCCCATAGACGTCGCCACCACCTAATAGTCAGGGAGGATTTTGAGTCTGAGGGGAGCGAGGGGACACCTCATGTTGTTGGGGACGCGGTCTCCCAAAGTGGCAAGGTCACCAGTGGGTTTATGGCTCGTGCTGGGCCGGAGGGGTCTAGAGCCATTTTTCCTTTCAAGCACTTCCGTTCGAGTGTCAAACCCAAGGAAATGGGGGGAATCACGGAGGCGTATTTCTTTCTGAAAGGCTACCGTGTAATGTTACCATCCCATGACAATCGTGCTGCATACCCTCCCCAGAGGTTTACGGCTATAAATGTCCACTATCTCAACGTGGGCTTTCGATTCCCAGTTCCTCCATACATAATTGATTTCCTGAATGAACTGGGACTTGCACCTGCCCAATTGACCCCCAACGCGTATTCCTCATTAACCTCTCTTGCGCTAATCCATCTTCAGAACGGCCTCTGTCCTCCTAGCGCAAGGGTTCTTTGCTTTCTTTATAACATTAAGGGCAACGGGAAGTAAGAGGGTTATTACTACCTTTGACCTCGTCCCTTGAAGTATAAGAAAGTACTGCCTCAAGGAGACGCTCAAGGGAAATCTAATGCAGATCCTTATAAGACCTATTGATTTTATGTGTCCTGCCCATCCCTGCGTCATCTTCAAAACCTTTTACTTGTGTGGAATCCAGGTGAGCGAGCTAGAGAGGATACCAGCTCTTCATTGCTTAATTTTAATTTGAGCCTAATGTTTTGCTATGCTTCTTGCAGATGGAGTTCGAAAAAAGAGACCAAAACTAAGCACGACGGAGATTGAGGTTCTAGACCAACTTTCAATTTTTGACGATTTTCCCAACACTTCAAAGTTTAACGAGGAGCTTTTGTGAGCTTACGGGCTTTCTCCCCCTTGGTGCTGAGCTCATTGATAGTTTGCGTGACATTGGGGTTCATGGATCGAGAGAAATTTCCCCAACTGATCTTAGCGAACAGGCTGTCATGGGGCGAGTTAACCTTGTCAAGCCTTTTTCGAGGCCTAGACGGGTTGCATCCTCCCCTTCTGCTTACACAGACCATCCTACCTCTTCCATGACCACTCTGAAACCCACTCAGGTCGGCCTGCCCTCTCCTTCCGAGACTGTTCTTACTCTAAGTCAATCTAGCCCCCCTTTTAGTCTGTCAATAGCGGAGGAGACTTTGCTCCTCTCAGCTCTTGCTCCGCAGTGCGGATTGATTGAGGTTGAGAGAGAGGCGATAAAGGCTCCGTGACATAGAGATAAGACTTTCACTGGTCCTTCCTCAAAAAGGCAGCAGGTTAATAAAAGGAAGGAGCTCACCACCGGTTTGCCGGCACAACTCGAGGGTGTTTCGGAGCATCCGAACAAAGCATTGGGGGCCAAGTCCCTGGCCCTTTATAATATCATTCATGATAATGTGGGCCAAATTCTAGGGGCTAACGTTATGTCTTTGGCGGATGATAAGATTCGAGGCAGCATCCTGATGGAGGTCTTGGCCAGCCATTGCTTACTGGTTAGTATCATTCTTCTTCTTCTTTATCGTTTCTAGTTTTGCTTGAGTTCGAACCTCTTATCGTTCTCTCCAGGGGGCCTTGGAGGCTATCAAGTAGAGGAATGAGTGTCTGAGCTAGGAAGGGGAGAAACGTCAACTTAAGGCCAACCTTGCTACGGCTACCAATGAGGTGATAGAGCTGAAAAGGAAGTTGGAGAATGCTGAAATCCAACTACAAGGAGCCAATGTCGCAGTAAAAAGGGCTAAGGAGTCATTTACTCATGAGATAGCTGACCTTGCTTCAAAGTTGAGCGGGGCCAACGACGAACTTCAAAAGTGTATGGAGGACATACTCTCTCTAACTCGTGGGGTCGAGAGTTTTCAGAAACGGCTTGATACTTCCCAAGAGAGGATGGATCGTGCTGTGGAGAGAGCAGAATAGGCTGAAAAGGCAATTAAGTGAGCTGAGGAGGCTTCTGGGCAAACTAATGAGAGGGTTGCCCATGTAGAGGTGGAGGCAGAGGCTGCCAAAGTGAAAGAGGAGACTTCCACTATGGTCGATCAGGCCTTGGAAGCTGCGGTTGCTCCTATTACTAACAGCTTCATGTATACCCTGTGGTTAAATCGTCCAGACCTCGACTTTTCCTTCTTTGGCGGGGAAATCGCGGATATCATCCAGGGTTTTATTAAAAGCACTAAGATGAGCCTTTCTCCAGGCACTGAGGTCATCGATGGTCCTCCTGATGAAAGTGCAACATAGGCTGAAATTACTTCGCTTACGAGAGAGACAACTGCAGAGAGGCCCGAAGGACAAGTTGCAGAGAATTCGCCCGCAATGCTCCCAAGCCCCCTAGACACCTAGGATCCTCTTAGCTCGGAGGCTTCTCCCAACATAACGCCTTGATAATTTTATTTTTCTTCTTGTTCTTGTGCTTCCTTAATTTGTAACTAAGACATCTTTATCATCACTTTCAATTCTGTAGAAATCTTTTCCTTCTCTCTCTCTCTCTCTCTCTCTCTCTCTCTCTCTCTCTCTCTCTCTCTTTCTCTCTCTATTTTTTTTGTTTAACTAGCAACCTGCTCATATCCCCATAGGTTATGTTGAATCGCGGGATGCAAGGTCTGAGCCTGCAACGCCACTAGATGGTCTGTTTTGGCAAAACATAGTCATTATATCACAATCTTAAATAACAACAGGCATTACTAAAACAATATTGAGGGGCATGCTAAATTGAAAAAAGGGGATTCTCTAATTCAAAATTTTCATGAATAGTTACAAATTAGTAGAGCCTGAATTCACTCTTCTGATAGTAAGGTCGAAGATGTTCGGCATTCCAAGTTCGGGGGAATTCTGCCCCTTCAACATTAGTAAGGCGATACCCTCCAATCTTTAATCTTTCTTTTATGACATATGGTCTTTCCCAATTAGGACCTAATGTCCCTTCTTTGGGATTACGGCCTCCCGACTAGACAAGGCATAGGATGAGATCACCTGATTTGAAGCTCCAAGCTCATACTCTCTGATTAAAATATTGTGCAACCCTCTATTGGTAGGTCACGATCCTCAGACGTGCTTCGTCTCTTTTTTCTTCGATGAGGTCAAGACTTGCAGCGAGTAGTTAGTCATTTTCCTCTACGTAGAAAGTAGCTCTTTGGTGTGAGGTCACCTTAAATTCCACAGGCACCATTGCTTCAATTCCGTAGACCATCGAGAAAGGGGTTTCCTACGTGGTGCTACATGCTGTGGTACGATAAGCCCATAGCACTTTTCAAAATTCATCTGCCCGTGCCCCCTTTCTTGCTTCCAACTTCTTCTTCAAGATTTGCTTAGTGATTTTATTCACTGCCTCCACTTGCCCATTGGTCTGAGGGTGGTCTACAGATGAGAAACTGTTCAGGATTCCAAGGCCATCGTAGAATTAGATGAACTACTCGCTAAAGAATTGAGTCCCATTATCAAACACTATTTGCTGGGGGACACCGAACTGGCAGATAATGTTGTTCCAAACAAATTTCTCGATTTGTGAGAAAGAAATCTGGGCCAACTCATTTGCTTCTACCCATTTAGTGAAGTATCTACCACTACTATGACATACTTACAATTTCTATGACTTGGTGGAAGGTGTCCTATCAAATCAATCCCCCATATCATGAAAGGCCAAGGGCTAATCATTTGTCGAACGTAAGTTGGCAGAGCTCAGGGAATCGTGGCAAATCTTTGGCATTTGTCACACCTCTTAACAAGGTCGACCGCGTCCTGTTTCATGGTTCGCCAGAAGAAACCTTGTCGGAGGGCCTTCTGAGCCAAGGATAGCCCCCAGCGTGATTTCCATAGTGTCCGCCATGTATTTCTTTCAGGACAAGATCACAATCGGGATCATCGATGCACCGGAGTAGCGAGGCCGAGAAGCCCCTCTGGTAAAGCACGTCGTCTATGAAACAATATTTAACAATTCGAAATCGTATGCGGCGTGCTTCTAACTTATCTTTTGGAAGTTCGCCATACTGTAGATATTTCAAGATGGGGTTCATCCACGAGTCATGTGCCACGATGGTCAACATTATAGCATCTTTCTGCTCAATGTCAGGAAACGGAAGCACTTCCACAGATATCATGCCTGAGAATTTCATGTCCCTTATCATGGCCAATCTAGCCAATGCATCCGTGTGCACATTCTAAGCTCGAGGGACTTGGTTGATTTTATATTTTTGAAATTTACGGAGTAATTCTTGGGCCTTTTGCAGATAAGTAATCATCTTTGGTCCCTTTTCTTGGTATTCCCCCTTCATATGACAAACGATTAATTGAGATTCGCTACAAACCTTTAGGTTTTTAGCTCACACCTCGTTTGCGAGGTGAAGTCCTGCGAGGAGCGCCTTATATTCTACTTCGTTGTTGGTAGCTCAAAATTTGAGTCTCAAGGCAAGGAGGATTTTGTCTCCTTCTGGGCTAATTAATAGGATTCCTACTCCTACCTTATGCTCACATGAAGACCCATCTATGTAAAGCTCCCACCATAGTTCTTCTGAGGTTTCTGCCTCTTTCCCCATAGGTCTGGTAAATTCAGCTATGAAGTCAGCTAGGGCTTGCCTCTTAATCGCTGGCCTTGACTTGTAGTGAATGTCAAATTGAGAGAGCTCGACCGCCAACTTAAGCAAACAGCCCAAGGCATCCGTCTTTTGGAGGGTCATGTTTTAGAGGGTATCGGGTTGGAACTTCAATGGAATGGGCCTGGAAGTAAGGTTGCAATTTTCTTGACGCAACAACAAGGCTATAAACTAGCTTCTCCATAGGAGTATAGTTTTTCTCAGCATTCACCAACCTTTTACTCACATAGTAAATTGGGAATTGTGCTCTATTCTCTTTGCAGACAAGGGCCGCGTTGATGGCGTGTTGAGATACTCCCAGATATAGGATCAGTGTGTCACCTTCTCGTGGTTTAAATAGGAATGGGGCTCAACCCATATATTCTTTTAAGTGTATGAAGGCAGCTTCGCATTCCTCTATCTATTCAAATCACCTTGCTTTTCTCAAGGCTTCGAAGAATGGTAAGTATCTATCCGTTGCTTTTGAGATGAATCTACTGAGGGCGGCAATCCAATCAGTTAAGCTTTAAACATCTTTGACTTCGCTTGGCGACCTCATGTCGATGAGTGCTTTGATTTTCTCGGGGTTTGCTTCTATTCCTCGATCATTCACCATGAATCCAAGAAACTTTCCTGAAGCCACTCCAAATAGACATTTGAGCGGATTTAACTTCATCCAATATTTTTGTAAGATCCAAAACATTTCATCCAGGTCATTTACATGATCTAAGACCTATCTAGACTTCATGAGCATATCATCTACCTAGACTTCCATAGTCTTCCCGATTTGATTTTTGAACATTGTATTAACCAGCCGTTAATAGGTCGCCCTTGTGTTTTTAAGTCCGAAAGGCATCACCTTATAGTAGTATAGTTCTTGATCCGTGATGAACGAGGTATGCTCCTCATCCTACGGCTCCATAGGTATTTGGTTATATCCAAAGTATGCGTCCATGAAGTTGAGGAGTCGGTGCCCGACTGCTGCATCAACAAGCTGGTCAATCTTCGGTAAGGGGAAGCTATCTTTTAGACTGGCTTTATTTAGATTTGTGAAGTCAACACATGTTCTCCATTTCCCATCCTTTTTTTTGACCAAGATAGGATTGGCTACCCAGACTAGGCAGTAAGCCTCCCGGATGAATTTGTTCGCCAACAGCTTATCCACTTCTTCCTTCAGGGCGTCGGATCGTTTTGTGGTTAAAGGTCTCCTTTTTTGCCTGACCAGTTGATGATGAGGGCCAACATTTAGCTTATGTGATGCAATCTTTGGATCAATTCCCACCACGTCCTCGTGACTCCAAGCGAAGATATCTAAATTTGCCTTGAGGAATTCTATCAACTGGTCTTTCACATCAGAGGGCAGGCCTTTCCCGAGTTTGAGATGCCTCTAACCATCCAGCACGCTAACTCCTACCTCCTCGAGCTCTTCAACAGGTCCGGTCTCCTTATCCGTTTCCCAGTCACGTGGATTAAGGTTATGACTAATTTCGATTGAATTCAAGGCTTGGGGTTCTTCATTGGGAGTTGTGTCCATGCTTCTACTTTTTTCCTCGAGTTTGACGATATCCTCGTAACACATCCAGGCCATGTCCTGCTCACCTCGTATGCACCCCACCCCATTCAAAGTTAGGAATCAGAATGTTAACATTCTGGTAGACATGACCAGGTCGAGGTCATTCATCGCTGGTCACCCTAGGACTATATTATAGGTCGAGGAATAGTCAACGACCAAGAAATCTACCAGAACGATTGATTGATGGTCCTTATCCTCTAAAGTGATGGGAAGCCTGACTCATCCCACGAGAAATACCGTGTCATCGGTGAAATCGAAGAAAGGATCAGGTGAAGACTCGAGGTCGCTTTAAGTCAACTCCATCTGATCGAAACATTTCTTATACATGACGTTAACCCAGTTGCTAGTATCTAGCATAATTTTACGCACCTCAACATTGCCAACCTTGGCCCTGATGACTATGGCAACATTATAGGGGGCTTGGACTCCTCATTCATTGTCATCTACGAAAGTGATGCACTTGGAAATCACCCTTACCTTCTTGACAGGTCTATTAGATTCACTACCCGCTGACAAGACATAACTCGCATTCCGCACATATTGCTCTTGGAGCTGTGTGAGGCCCTATGATGTGTGACCCTCCATGGATCGTGTAAATGGTCCTAACCACTGCCGTTCGTTCTTGCTCAACGTCAGGGGGAAGTCATGCTGCGTGTTGTGGGGATTGTTAGTTTATCGGTCGTACCATATGCCTCTCCAGATGAGGTCCTCGATTGCATCCTTAAGATATTTGCATTCGATAGTGGTATGCTTGATATTGTTGTGATAGGCATAGAACCTGTTCGAATCTCTATACTTTGAGGGGGTCAGTAGGGGCCTAGGTCACCCAAAATTTTCTTTATGCTTCTCCATGATGTATGTTCTCTCCGAGGTGTTGGATAGGATGTTGTAGTTGTCATAGCGACCCTAGGGCTCGGGTCGTTCTATTTTGGCTCTCTTTGTGGGCTGAATACCCACATTGTTGACTTGGTCTATTCCACCCTTGCTACGATTACCTCTTTTTTCGTCCCTGTAGCGAATCGAACTATTAACTTCGTTCTTCCATCCAAATCCCTTCTAACCAAAGGTTTCTTCCCACCGGATTTCTTTTGCAGCTCGCTCGTAGAACTCTCTCAAGTTCTTCATCGAGGATTTGTATATGCTCTCATACAGTTTTCAATCTCGACGTAATCCTATCGAGATTGCTGTCAGGATGCTGTCATCGAAGGGGCTTTCTACATTGATGATCTTACATCAAAATCTAGTAATGTAGTCTTTCAATGACTCGTCCTTTCTTTGGAAAATCATTGCTAGGTGGCAAGATGGAATAAGCTACTTCTTAAGAGCCCCATATTGGTCTATAAATTTATTTTGACATTCTTCTCAGCTATTGATGCTACGAGCTGGAAGATTTTTGAACCACACCCGTGGCATGTCCCTGAGAGTAGTTGGAAAGACCTGACATTTAACCAGGGGGTTACCGGTTTGAAGGTCCATTTGGATGTTGAAAGCATCCAAATGATCATAAGGGTCATCTCTTCCATCATATAGCAGGATGGTCGGGACTTTGAAGCGATGGGTAAGGGGTTCTGCTTCAATCTCTTTGGACAGTGGGGTCCTCTCCTTGTAACGACCTGATTGGTCTTGGGCTGAAGGGGATTTTTCCAACTTTCATACCCTCTGCATTAGCTCTTTGATCATTTGATCTTGGGCCTCAGATTGCTGGCTTTTGCCATTATTGTGGCCCACCCTCGAGCCTTTGGTGTGGTGCAGGCTCTCAGCTCGCTAGTTTCTCCTGCGTCTATCAAACCACTTCCATGACGGGGGTGGCCCTGCCTTGTTCTTGGGCCTTTTAGGTATACGCCTGTGTTAATGCCTTGACAGCGTCAGCGAGTCTCTTCACCATACCTTCAAGCACTTCTTGGCACTAATGCAGGGCCTACATGCCATCAGCCTCCGGGAGGGCAGAGGAGGTACTTGCCAGGACTGGGCATTCTCTTTCGGGTATGTCTCGTTGCCATTCTTCATGACTGCCTGGTTGGTCGGCAGCAACACCTAACCTTCTGGTCACCCTTCCTCTTGCCATTACGTTCGATCAATCAGAGATGCAAGAGTAGTTTGGTCCTATTGGACGTGCCAAAATGTTGACAATCGATTTTGGTAATCGGTCAACCAAATGTTCTGGGAACCAAATTGCTGTCAAGTTGTGAAAAGTATAACGAAAAAGAGAAGGGTTGAGGGAAGGGAAGAGAGACCAAAAGGAAATTTTTATCATGGTTCGGCCAAAGTCTAGATGACCCCTATGTCCATGGTGATTGTATTCACTTCTTTGTTGTATTCTTGCTATATGGACATACATGAGAGAATATATTAACAGGGTTCTTTTTTGTTCTTTTTTCTCCTTCTTCTAGTGTGACTACCCTGTCCTATTTGTCTCTATTGGGAGGGTTACAAATTGTAATTTATCAATGCAAGACTATAATTACATCTGTACTAATCATTAAATGCTAGACGTCAAGCAATAAATGATGGGTAAATCATTGTCAGACTTTGGGGGCTATTCTTTAGGTTGGTAGAGTACTCAAACTGTGTCTGTTAGATATTAGATGTTTCCCTCGATACAGAGGCAAGCTTGCTGCCACTTCCGTTGATCATGGCCTGCGAGCTTGAGTCATGCAATCTGTCACACGTCTCTCAGCGACCTTATTTCGAGTTAGGTCGTGCTGTTCTGCCTTGAATCCTGATTCCCTGGGCTTCAGCTGACCTTCTTCACTCTATCTGAGGAATATCCACAACAGTTACAGTAGCTACTACAGAAACTGACAATAATTTATAGACTAATATTTACTATAGTGATTAATAATTTGATTCCTTTTCTTTGACCAAAGCTGAAGCCTTTTGGAAAAAATGTCGGAATAAAATTATTTTCGTCTTTTCTTGTCGACACCTTAGGGTTGAATTTCATTGGCTTCAACATTTAAATTGAATTCAGATTTCATTTGCTATTTGCATCTTTTCTTGTTGACACCTTTGAATTTCATTTGCTTTAACATTTCAATCGAATTTGGATTTCATTTGCTTCAGTCACTAAAATTGATTCTGAAACAATCATCTTCATTTGACTGGGCATAGTCTTCTGCTTCTTCTGAAGGGTTTGAAGCATAAGACTCTACTTCTTCAGTATTTATAAGTTGCTATAGAATTTTCTACAATTTGGATACACACTCCTACTTTGAGGAAATTAATGCCAAAGATGCAGCAATTTAAGATTTGTCCTGAAGAAATTGGGAGCTTCCTTCTTTCATATTGTTATGGAAGTATGGATTCTTTTGAAACCATTTTTGAATCTTATAAGTATGAGTCTTATTTGTATATTTGTATAATCCCTACCATTGAACACTATAATGCCTCTGGAGGGTTAGCCATCGGAAAAAAGATTTTCTTTTGAATATTGGTACTCCCACAAGAGACACCATAGAAGTTCAATTTTTGAGAAAAAT
Source organism: Saraca asoca (assembly GCA_026873985.1). Classification (NCBI taxonomy): domain Eukaryota; kingdom Viridiplantae; phylum Streptophyta; class Magnoliopsida; order Fabales; family Fabaceae; genus Saraca; species Saraca asoca. Next base: position 29,327 of record JANHAO010000077.1, read on the forward strand.
TGGAGAAAAATAAAATAGTTTCTATAATTTAGATTATCAAAACAGGATTTAAAGGTATTTCATCTTTCAGCAACTTTTTCAAGAAATACTTTCGGAATAGGTCTATATAGATCCCACCATCTAAAAAATCAATTTGAAAATTTATATTTTTTGTTCTGATTGAAAAAAAAACAACCATGAATGTTTTTGAGTTTTATTTTGATAAAATATGGTGATATACCAGGCCTTTTGGTAATCCCAGTATGTATAACCATATGATTCCTAATGAATTGAAATTTTTTTTAACTTGATTAAGGTTTTGACCCCAATCAATTGGAGAAATAATTTTCTTAATTTGGAAAGTGGAATATGTTATTGAAGTTTAATCCTCGGTTAAAATATTATGCTTAATCCTAACGAATTCAAAATCAACTAGAATTAATTCAATTCTCTGGTTTTATTAACAGTTTTTAGGATAAAATGAAAATTTTTTGGGAAAATCTTTTGAAAAACTCTTTTGGGATCTTTATCCTAATATTTTGGCTCCATTTGCATAATGTTTTGTGGAATTGGTTTTGGATGGTATTTGGTCACCACTTTTGATGGTTGGATTTCAGTTGAAACAATTTGTTTGGATAAAGGTCCAAAAACAATTTTTTGGGCTTTCATTTTCTCTATTTGCTTCAAAATTCTTAGTATTTTTTTGTTCATCAGTTATATCTGCCTATGACTTTTTGGTAAGAGAAAAGGGTTTAGACATTTGAGAAGCTATGGCCTCGAAGGTTTCTATTGGAAGGACATAATCTTCTAGGGTTTGACATTTGGTAGTTGGCTTTTGGATTTCTTTTCCCTTGTCAAGAGGAGATTTAGGTTTAAATCCTGTCTGCAGATCTTTGTTTTCATCTTTCTCCTTGTCTCACTCCTTTCTTTGATCGCATTATTTTCCCTACAAGAATTCATGAGTTAGAAAGTCTAGGATTGAATTTAAAGTTCCTTTAATATGTTTGATTTCAAAATCAAATGCACTTAATATGGCTTGCTGTCGTGCAAAATTTTATTTTGATGCAAGATTTTTTACATCTTTTTAAAGAACATCTTTTGCAGATTTGTAATCTATGCGGATTAAGAATTTTTGATTGAGTAATTTCCTTGAAATTTGTTTACATATAAAACTATTGCTAAAATTTCTCTTTTGACTATAGAATAATTTTGTTCGGTATAACTCCAGTATTTTGAAGTAAAGGCAACAATACTTTCTTTGTTGTTTTTTCTTTGTTTAATCATACCTCTATATCCTAACTCTAATGCATCCATCTCTACTATTTTGAACGCAGATGGATTAGAGATATGCAGACATGGAAGATTTTTAACTTGTAATTTGACTCTTTTAACAACATTTTTAAGAGCATCCGTCCAAGGAAAAGGATTCTTTTAAGACATTCATGCAAAGGTTGTATGATGTTGAACATTTAAGGAAACAATCTAAGACATAATTTAAATATTCCAAAAATCTTTAAAGTTGGGTTTTGTCAAGCATTTGATTTGGAAATTTGTTAGCAAACTAGATTGCTCTCTCTATTAGAGCTATCAAAACAGGCCAGCTGCCCTAATCCACCCCGACCCGCCTCAACCTGTAATCCAAATGGGGCGGGCTTAGAAACCCGCCTCTAAAGGGGTCAGTAAAACTTTAACCCAACCCAACCTATTTGCATGGCGGGACGGGCCAACCTAACGGACCCAACCTATTTTGACAACTCTAATCTAAGTAGAATTGTCAAAAAGGGTAACCCAAATGGGATGGGCTCAGAAACCCGCTTCTAAACGGACCAGTAAAACCTTAATCCAACTTAACCCATTTGCATGGTGGGACGGGTCAACCCAATGAGCCTAACCCATTTTGACAGCTCTACTTTCTATTGATGTAATAGTCCCTTTTAAAATGTAATAACCAAGAAACCTAATTTGTATTTGAAACAAAGAGATTTTCTTTTGGGAAACTACCAATCCATTTTCTGAGTTATTTCTAAGAAAATATTTAAATGTTTAAGATGTTGATCAACATTCTGGGAGAATATTAGAACATCATCAATATAAACTATTACAAAATTTGTAAACGAATTATAAATATCATTCATAATCCTTTGAAATTCTAAGGGAGCATTTTTTTTATCCAAAAGGTATCATATTCCATTCATATTGACTAAATGGAATCGTAAATGTTGTTTTGTATCTATCCTTAGGTTTAATTTGAATTTTCCAGAAATCAGATTTCATATCAAATTTAGAAATATTTTAGTAGAATGTAAGCAATTCAATAGATCTTTTTTATTTAGAATTGGATATCAAATCCATTGCAAAGTTTCATCAAAAGGCTTGTAATTAATTACCAACCTCGGAGTTCCTCGTTCAATTTCTAATTTTTATTAACATAAAAGGTAGAACATGATCAAGGGTTTTTAGACTTCCTGGTAATTCCTTTTTTATAAAAGATCATCTATTTCTTTTTTGTAGTAGTCTAGAAGTTCTTGATTTATTTGAATTGGATGAGCTTTTGTAGGAATTTATCTTTCAGAAAAATCTTTTTCATATGATAATTCTACCATATGTTGTTTTCTTTTCTAAAAGGCATTTGACAAATCAAAACAAATCTGGGTTTGTATTTTGTTTTCTAAAGATTTTGTTTTGTTTTGTACAATTGGATTTTGCAAAAGTTGTTCAATCCTTTTAAAAGAAATTTCTTCAGAAAGGAAATTGATTTGGTTTTCTTCAATCTTGACCAAATTCAAATCCTTAAAAATTGGTTTCTTGATGAATTGGAAAGCATTTTTTCCCCTAATTTTTCTATTTCTATCCCTTTATTAGTAACTGAGAAAAGCATAATTTGTTTAATAAAAAGAGAACCTAAGATAATTCTACTGGTCATATCCCTTACCCACAGAAAAGTTATTTGTATTTTATGAGAGGAATTTGTAGCAACCACATTTGATAATTTGTATTGAATTTGGAGTTTAGGTCCATTTGCAAATCTAAGTCCCTCTTTTGTTTTTTTAAAATATTTGATTGGCATAAGACCTTCTTGTATATAATTGAGATAAGCTCTTGTATCAAATAAGGCTACTATCTCAATGGTATATTCATTTCTTATTGTCAATTTGATAGAGACATACCATTTTTGGATAGAAATACCAAAAGAGATTTTGAAAAGTTTTTGTGAAATTTCTTCTTCTTGTATTTCTTCCTCTTCTTTGTCTTTTCCCTTTTGAAGAGTTTGGAGAATTCAATCAGAATGTTGTTGCTTCTGTTTTAATTCTTTTACTTCTTCTTTTAATAGATTGAGCTCATGCTATAAACCTTGAATAGTTACAAGTCTACTACTTTTTGAACTAAATCTATCTAATACATTTTTGAAATTATATTTATATATCCTAGTTGGCTGGTTTGGACTAGCTTTTTTAAGGATTGTTTAAGTTTTTGGAGATATTTCTTCTTTTGCTTATCTTTTGGTAATTGACAGATAATCTCAAAAAGAAGATCCTGTTCTTTGGTAAGAACATTTACCTCCTTTTTAGAAGAAGATGTTTCTTCTATTTTAGAATAAGAACAATTCTCTTATTGGACTCCTTTGCTATTTTCTATTTCTACTTCCACTATCTCTAGTGAGAATTGCTCACTCTTAGAAGCCTCTTCAACTAGAAGACTATTTATCTTTTCTAAGACCTTTTCTTCTAGTTATAATTTCCTTATGTGCTTATTGAGTTTACAGTATTTAGCAATATGATCCAGCCTGTTACACCTAACACAAACTAGTCTAATGCCCTGATTTGGGAGATGAGTATATCTAGGTTTTCTTCTAGGATAACTCTTCCTATTTGATTTCTTTTTAGGTTTAGGAGTTTTAGATTCTATCTCATTTTGTTTAGCTCTTCTCCTATGCTTAGGTTTAAAGGTTTTTAGGCAGATGAATTCAAATTGTTCACAGAAAGATCCTGATTCTTTTTCTATTCAAGGTTCTTTCTTTGGCTAGTTGTCTCTGAATTTTGTCATCCTAGCAAACCTTCAGAGCTACCTTCTGGATATATGCTGTAAGTTGTCCATAAGTGAATTGTTCATATGGAATAATCCCATTGAACTGACTTCTAATTTTGTCCCTAACTTTATCTCTGAAGGATCTAGGAAGTCCTACCAGGAATTTTTCTTTCCAAAAAGGTTGATTACTATTTGATCTAGAATAGATCTTGCTAAAGAATGCATTTTTATACCATGTAAAATCTCCTAGGGTTCTACATTTAAGGTTGGATAGTAGTTCAACTGATTTGTCTTTTCATAGGTTGAGATCTCCTATGAAATGTTTGGTGATCATAAAGATCAGGGTATTTACTGCATCTAAGATTTCTTCTCCATCCAAATCACAGATGACTAATCCATTTGCATCCATCTTAACAAACTCTAGAATTTGATCCTTTTTTCTTTGAGTAAGATGTTCATCCTACCATCCTTTAAGTTGGCTAGTAAATCTTGCTACTAGGACATGAACTACAGTTGCGTCATCACATCCATGAACTATTTGGTAGGCTGTACTAATCATTGTCATTTGTTAGAGGAGATTTATAATTTCATATTCAAATTTACCATCTATGTTCTATTCATAGATGTTATTCCCATAGTAGGAATTTTGAATGATGAGGGGTTTTTCTATTGGACTTATATCAGGAAATTTTGGTAAACGACTAGTTGGTGGTCTCCAATTTGCTATTGTTTTGATAGCTTCTATTTTTAGGTTTTCAACATCTAAGGGTACTTCAAAATCTTTGTCTAAGGTTTGGATTTTTCCTATGCTATTCCTACTCAATCTGTCAATTGGAGGAGTGTCTAAAACCATAAAGGATTTGGAGAGTTTTTGGTCTATTTGTTCTATCATTTTGGTTATTTCTATCTTAGCTATGGCTTCAGATTTTTGGGCCTTATTGAGATTCCTTTGCTTATCTTGAGGTATTTCATAAGTTTTGAATAAAGGTTTATCTATTGATTTGCTAGTCGAAGCTCCTGAGGATTCTGCAACCTCACTAGATAAAAGTTAAGCCCCTAAGGTTTTTAAATACTTATTTGTATAATTGTTTTGTTCCATAAAAGGAATGTATGTCCTTAGATGAAACAGGTTCAGCTACTTCTTTTACTCTAAAGGGTGCAGCTATCAAAGGTTTATCTAGATTTGAAGTTTCTATGTGAAAGGGTTTCTGTAGTGGTAATTCAAAAACTACATTTTCTCCTTTAATAGTTGTCCAACTTTGGCTTGTCCTAGTGTGAATACTAATAGATTCACTAAAAGGATAATCTATTTCTGGTTTTCCTAATGCATATACATCAAACCAGTGAAAAAATGGAACATTTGTTTGAAATTTTTTCATGAATCTAAACCAAGAGTCATGAATTTGATCTTTTCTTTTTCTTTGAAAATTTGAAACGAACCATTCTCTCTTAGGAGTATTTTCCTCTAAGTAAAAGTCTTCTTTCAAAGTTTCTTTATCGATTTGGAAATCAAAAAATTCTTTCTTCTGGTTCATATTTATTTGACTTCTGGGTAATCATTATTTATCATTGTAGAACATGAAAGAAATAATGTTCCTTCAGCTTCAGATTCTTCATCTTCAACCTGTTCTTTTTCTTTTGAAATGTTTTTTGAATAAACAAATTTTGGTATTCTAGAGGTATAATATATTCCCTTAAGGTTAACAACATATAGAGATCTTTTAAGGCTAGATATATCTGTTAACATAGTTGAACTAGAAGCTATAGATCTTCTAGGTTTGTCTAATTTGAGAATTTGATCTAACTTGATTACTCTAGGAATTTCTAGACTATTCCTATTTCTAAAGAATAGATCTACTTGTCCAGAGTCATGTTGGATGACTTTAGCAACCTATGGGCTACTAAGTTGAGGTTGGGTAGCCTTGGGTAATGACCATTTTTCTAGGTAATCTATCTTATCCCAAGGAGTTGTTAATGGCTTTTGTATCCTAGCTTTTAATGTATTTATCAAAAAATAAGTTGTTTATCCTCTAAAGGTAAGTGGCTTTAGGATACCTGAATTTTGGGTATTGTAGAATTTGTACTGGATCCTATAGGTTATTACTACTAGGATGGATCCTTGTACCATTTTGTATTCATGCAATTTGGTATTTAAAACTAACAAATTATCCCCCATGAGTTTCTCTTAAACAAATAACAATGTAAGGGAAACAGTTGAAATAAACTGGTCCTTGTGAGACTTGGTTTCTACTACTCTTAACAAGGAATTATCAAAATTTATATATCTAGCATCTCTAAGACACATTAAAATAGCAGTATTTAAACCTAATCTAATCATAGGCCTTTCAACAATTTGAACACATCCAATTTGCAAAAAATTATATTTTGTGCTTTGTTTATCAAGCTTCTTTTCTGAAAGAAGCACAAATTCTTTTGTCAAAGGGTTGACATTAATAAACCTTTCTTTAGTTTTAATAACATAAATTGATTTGTTGAAAAATTGAAAACTAGATTTGTAAAGTTCTTTATCTAGGATTCTTGGGAGTTCCCAATCATCAATTTGTTTGTTAAAATATTCAAAATCAATTTGTTCTTTATAAATAGATTTGAAATTTTCTTTGAATTTGATTTTTGAAGATGATGAAAATGAATATGATGAAAAAGAAAAACAGGAAGATAAAGAGCTATACATAGTAAATTGTAAAACTCTACGTCTAATACCAAAGTTTTCAGATTTCATAAAGATACATATATAAATAGTAAATTATCTTATCATATGAATTAAGTGTCTCAACGTGAATTTTAGATGTTGGATTATTTAGTCCCTACTTATGCTTATCATGAGAACACAAGAGACAGAGGTTTCATTGCCCTTAATACACTCAAACAGGGCTTATCTACCTCTTTACAAACTCATGTCTTACTCAATACTATTAATTTATCTAGAAACATTATTCATGTTCAAAGACTAACATAAATTTTATGAAGGTAAATATAATTCTCAGTTCATATTACCATTTCTACTTCCTCCTTGGCTTTGACACCAAAAGCCACGGAGGTGGCCCCTAATACAAAATTTAAATGAACAAATAAATAAAATAAAAGTAAGGATCACAGACGGAAGGTACTGACCTCTTAACAACACCTTGCCTCACAAAAGAGATGGAAAGAAATGGAGTTTAAGTGTTTAACAAATGTCCCAACTGACTGACACATTTTCTTGTCTAATGCCCACCCAGTGCTCTGCCTTGATATCTAAGTAGGTTTTCTCCTTAAGCACTTCAAAGACGAATGAATTGGATAGTTTGGTTTTGTTCCTGGAAATTAAAATCATAAATGCTAATGAGCCTTGAGCAAACAAACCCGCACCCCCCCCCCCCCCTCTTTCTATCTGTTTGGTACGTAACTTTTTGACTTTGTTGTGCTGTCCAAAGTATGAACCTTCAGGTTTTATAATTTTTTTATTAAGTTGAAACTCTTTTATATAAAAAATAACTCTTTTATATAAAAAATTATAATTTTTTGAAAATTTTGTATCACAAATTTTGTATTAATTATATGCAAATTCTGTACAAAGCTATAATATTTTAAAGCATAAAATAAAAGAATGAAAAGTATTAATAAAAATTACAGTTTCCATAAAAACTTGCAAAATATTAAGATTTTGTTTATTTCAATGAAAAATAAAATTTTATGAAAAATATTTTTTAAGAAAATATATCTCTAAAAAATGAATTAACTTTTTATTTAGACAACACAAGAAAAAATATTTTCTCTTATTTGATGTATAAAAATAAATTATTTTCTTTATTAAAAAATATTATTATACCTACAAATTTCATCTCTAAGGTCAAGACATACAATAATCATTTTATTATTAGAATGTGTCAACAAATCTTTACTTTTAAAAATCAAAAGTTAAATATATTTTATACTAAAAGCAACATCCAAAAAATAATATTTAAATCTTTTTTCATGTTTATATTTTTTCCTAAAATTAATTCATATTCAACTCAATTTTATCAAATTTATATAATAAATTTGTCAACTTTCTTAATTGTCTAAAGATTATGTCAACACTACTTTTAATATAATTATTAAATATCAACATCTGTAGGAATAAAAAGAGAAAGAAAAAAAGGAGCTAATAGAGAGAGAGAGAGTGAAGAAGGAAAGGAAAAATAGAGAAAAAATATAAGGACAAAGAAGGGAGAGAGAGGAAGCAAGGAAAAGGGAGAGAGGGAGTTAGAGAGGAAAAGATATGAGGGAGAGGGATAGAGAGAATGAAGGAAAGTGGAAATGGGATATGAAGAGATGGATAAAAAAAGAAAGAAAGAAAGTAAATGAACAGTATAAAATATTTTAGAAAATTGATTTCCTTTGATTAAAATAAGAAATTAATTTTTCTCAAATATATTATCATTTTCTATTACTCAAATCTGCTCCTTGGTAATCAACTTTGTTATTGATTCCAAATATAAAAAAGTTTTAAAAATGATTTCAGAAAAACATTTTCCCCTTAAACAAATAGGGCTATGAAAGGAAACAAAATCTGTAAAATAATACTTTAATCCTTATATTGCTTTAGTTTTCAATTCGATCTCTGCCATCTCAACCTATCAATTGAATCCAATATTTCCCCTCATCCCATGTAAGTTACCACTAGTGAGCCAGTCAATTTCTGCATCACATGAGCCCTGCTCTACCTCCACCCGCTACAGCACATACATGATTGTCACTAGGAATGAACATGTAAAACTGTCAAATTATTGCACGATCTTTGTACTCATCGTAGATATAGTGATGTAGATGTTGATGTTTACATGATTTAAAAAGCTGAAGCAAGAAATCTTTAGACTCGTCACAGACACAGCCATATAGATGTTAATACGAATAGGGATGGCAATTATCCCCGTTGGGCGGGGATCCGGCGGGGAATCCCCGTTCGGGGGGAAATTCGGGGACGGGGAACGGAGGCGGGGATGGGGAAAAAAAATTTTCTCCGAAAAGATTTCGGGGTGGGGTCGGGAATTACACTCCCCGGCCCGCTCCCCGCCCCGAAAATTTTTTTTTATTTTTTTTATTTTTTTTTAAAAAAAATTATATATTTTTTTATAATCTATCTTATTTTTTATTTTTTTTAATTAAATTTTTTAATTTTTTTATTATATTTTAATTATTTTTTTATATTTTTTTATTAATTTTATATTATTTAATAAAAAATAAATATTTAAAATTTTAAAAAAATTTCCCGTGGGGACTTATTTCCCCGCGGGGATTGGGGGCGGGGATGGGGAAAAAATCTCCGGCGGGGATCGGGAGCGGGGATGAAAAAAAAATTCCCGGCGGGGATCGGGAAGGGGGACCCCATTCCCCGCCCCGCCCCGTTGCCAATGCTAAATACGAAGATGATAAAGACACACCTTCATATACAGTATAGTACACAAGCGAGCAAAAAAATGAAGTACCAAAATTTCGGGTCACACATACCAAGGCTCAGCAAACTAATTAGTAAAAGCGGATTCTGGATTTATTCGTCCAAATCTTATAACATTCATTAATCACCAAGTTCAAACTCACTATACTTGTCCTAAATAACTGGTGAGTGATTCAATTTCAGCATGTTGCTTAGCACTGCTATACCTCCACCTGCTACAACACATACTTGATTGTTATAGGATTGAACTTGCAAAGATATAGATAAAATAAATTTTAATATAAAGATGATCAAAACACACCTTTGTATACGTATACACGCGGGTAGCAACTTGAACAAAACAAGTACCAAAATTTCTGATCTTATTAAGAGTCACCAAACTAAGTAGTACATGCAGATTGTGGGTTTTATTTCTCCAAATCCTATAGCATTTGCTAATCAATCACGGAGATAAAACTCACTATATTCGTTCAAGTTCTATTCATTGATACGTGAAGACTGTCCCACTGCATACTCCATCCCGGAGTACCATTCCCCAATCCGTGTATTCTCTACCATATCTCTACCAGACTTGAGGTGGCGGATCGGTCTTAGAACACCAAAGACGGCAAGGTCAGCTAAATTAGGATCTGATCCACCTGTCAAAATCAAGAACAAAAAAACTTATAGATCCTAATAGTAACATCATCATAAAGACAAACATTTAGTTGAACATACCCAGAAATTGTCGTCCTTTCAAAGCATCAATCCATTGCTCTGCAGCTCCATACAAGGCTGCGCGCTCATCAGTGATATTGTGTCTCTTCTTCAATTTCTTTGACACAAAGTACATAGCCGCAGCCCCACCATACTTTGCAAATAACCTCTCAGTGAAACTGAAATTGCCTACATATACACAGAACAACTTTCAAAGTCTTACAGACCATAAATTTCTAGAATCTAGATTTCATAAATTAAAGTAGAAGAAACATGGAAACCCAGAAGGTTGAAGAGTTGACAAACATGTAACATTATGTTTGTCTAAGGGGGAACATCAAGACCTGAATCTCCATACACAGCATTTTAACTTCAACAAATAGTCCAGCATTCACTGCGGGGTGTCACGGGCCAATTGAACCGTATGGTGCATGCTTGCCATTCTTAGCCAACATGCCTAGTCTTCTAACAAACTCAAGCCACACTTGAATAGATAAACAAGATATTGTGGATTTTGTCACTCATACAATCAAAATCCTATATACAACCTGTTCAAAGGCAGCAAAAGCCTGTAGACTGAAGCAACCAAATAATCGAGGCTTAAGAATGCCCCACATAAGTGGCCTCTAGTGTGTAACAAGGGACAACTCCTTTTTATTGATATATGCCTCATTATATAGTTTAAAGTGTGTAAGTGGAGGAACTCAACCAACCCACTCCTAAGATCCCTAGACTAGTGCCAACAAGCCCCAAACGATCACCCGACTAGGCCCTAATGTGCCTTCGACAAGCTACTGGCACTCCCCCTTAAAGTACATTTTGAACCAAAGGCAAATGATAGAAGTAAATATACTTTTTCCAAGCTGACATAAGATCTTTTCTTATAGTTCCCGATAGAGATTTTGCGACATATATGGACGCAAAAAAAAAATGCAAAAAATGCGACCATGTACTTTCCTACTCATGCTAGACAAACTAACCGTACCAAAATTACAAAAATACCCTTGAAACAAGTAAAAATCCTGCAAAATTCAGATCGATCCCATATTTGATCTGCAAGGCCTCCACACTATGCTTGATTTTTCCACAAAGTTTTATGTCAAACCAAGCACATTTGTCCTCTCAAATCATTCACAAGGCCAACTTGTGACATAGGGCAAAGCATATGGTTGCCTGGTTGGTTAAATGCTATTAACAAGAATAGTAATTCTCTATTCTGAACAATAAGGCCCAGAGACTTCTTAGTTCATCATGCTATTGTCCTAGGTTTACATAAAACTACATGACTTTAGTAAAAGGTGTTTTCAATACATGTGGTTCCAAGTTCATGCCAAATAAAAAGGATTTTGGTTATAATTTTCCTTGTGATGGCCCAAGAAAAGGTGGTACATGCGATATTTAGGCTTGGGCTGCATTTTATTTGGCAGTTTTCTGGATGTTAAATACACCATTGGATGGGTTGCTTTTTAGTGGCATTGGAAGCACATTACATTATGGCAGGATAACATTTCACAGTTCAATGAATCTTCCACCTATTTGATGGTATGGTTAAGAGATTATCTATGATTAAACTCTTCACAACTTATCAATAGATATAACCCTTTTGGCATGAATAGTACCTAAATCTCCATACACAGCCTACAACCAATTTTAGTTCCTAAGCATGAAAAGCAATGTGATCCATGCTACAACAGCACACAAGTAACATGTAGATATCTGGAAATGACTTTTATCAAAAGGGAAAAAAAAAAGGATATCTGGAAATGAAATCACAAGCTAAACCTAAATGTGGCAATCTATATATCCCTTGCATCTTAGTACATACAGTCCACAATATTACTAACATCCCCTATGGATTACTGTTACTGTATATAAGGGACCTCTCCCTCTGACTGAGCACAAAGATTACTCTAGCATGCCTAATCGACATCAAACATAGTTTCAGGTTGGCAATGCTCAAGACATCTATAGATCCTTGGTTAGATTCCTTGCCCTTGGTGGAAACGAATGAATTCTTGGGAATTGAGTCTTGAGTGAAAAAAAAAAAATTACTTCAATACTTCCAGAACACGCAATCTGCTTGAAGCTCACATCTTAGATACTATAGCAACAAAAAGTTTATTGTTTCCTAGCAGGAAATGAAGGAAAAAAAAAGGGCAATTCAAAACAGAGAAGCCTTCAATATATTTCAAATCTTACCTTGAGTGGTGATATAGTCAAATGATTCCAAAGCTTCCGGAACAGTTCGATATATATTTGGCGACAAAACATGCACCAAATGATTATCCACCCACCTATATCACAAGAAATGGCATAATGTTGTCAGAATTCAAAGAAACACTTGCTCGATCTTAAAGCCCATGCTGCAATAAGGGCCAACAGCAGATTGTAGAAAAAAAGGACTTCTAATAATGGCAGTACCAGTTTTCCAAAAAAAAAATCACTAATACAAGACTCCTTTACTAGTGCAAGAGGAGTAAAGGCAAGCAACCAACTGACCAAGTAGTCAAAATACTAGAATAATTGGAAACAAAAAATGGCTAGAATAGTTTAAAAAGATGATATAACATACCCACGCCATGTCTTCTCTTCATCAGCATCTAGGTCATAATCAGGATGCATCCTTCTGACTAACTTATCAATTATGTCTGAAAAATGAGGTGAGTTTACTAGAACATTCAATACAAATAAGGTTTGGAATTTGTACTGCTCTTTACCATGAATCACGAATCAAAAATACGCTTAAACAATCAAGAACCATCAACCTGCAGAATCAACCATTTGTTCACCATCAGCTCTCACTATAGGCACCTTTTTGTAGTCAGACCATTTGATCTCCTTCTTGTTCATTGGATTCACTTCGATCACTTTGTACGGAATATCATAATAATCAAGGAATGCTGGGAAAGAAATGCAAAAATTCAGATAATTACATTCTGATGGAATTCCAATGATTAGATCATGTAGTACGTATTAGAACTACAACTACACAGTGCAAATGGGCATACTTTACCAGTGGAACCCCAAACGACAGGTTCACTAGGAAGAAATGACCATGTTAAAACGACATGCCAAAAATAAAAAACATAACTACTTTTTCACCAACGGCAGTAATTTAAGGCTTGTTCTATGTAATCAAATGGGAAACATCATTAATTCGGCTTAGAAATCCTTCAACGCAGTGCAACCATAATTTACAGTAGCTTTGTTCGCCTTGACACGTATGTATCCTCGAACGAAGAATCGAATAATCCGAAATCGATATAACTAAGGGAGGAAATGGAAATTACCTTTGACCTTGTTACAGAATGGGCAAGCTTCATACTGATAGAGCACCACGTCTTTGGGCTTTAACTCCTTTGCGCCTGTCGTTCCCTTCTCGTTTAAGTTTTCAGCGAGAGAAGTGGCAGCAGAACTGTACATGGCCCTTGCAACGCTGCGAGAAATAGATGGACTTGACAGGTCCCCGCTATCAACAAGTTTTTGCGACAGCCATTGAGAATTGAAATTCGAGCATGTGCCATAAGGGGCCACTTGTGGCAGCCGATGAAGGCTGTTGCTAGTGCAAACGGAAGAAATAGCTCTGCCGAGGGAGACGATTCGATTAACGCTTCTCATGCTGCGGCTCATGCTGCGGCTGCCTAACTATTCAAACAGACTAAAACTAGAACTATGAGAATTTTAAGACAATAATATAGCAGAGCTTTGAAGTAAAGAAGAGAGCCCCAATGGCTACCGTTGGCGTTGTTTGCAACACGGATGTAACAAGAGGGCTTAGGGTTTTGCTCAAATCTAATCTAATACAACCAAAATCACAGTAAGCCAGCTATGTATTTGGGCTCTCTATGTGATTATTTTTAGGAAAATATGAAGAAAAAAAATTCAACTCTAGGCGATTGTATTTTATCATGCAATCTTAAAAATTTAGAAATTAAAACCTTAATTATAGGTAAATTTATACAAAAATTTCGGAATCAATACTATTATTCATTTCATTAATGGTTTATTTAATTAAATTTTTTTGAACTTTTAAACAAAAATCACTTGAATAATGTAATATTTTATCTATTAGAAATTGTAATTTGAATTGTTCATATTTTATAATATTATTAAAGTTTTATATTAAAGTCTTTCGTGATATTATATATTAAATTTTTACGAATATTAAATTCTCATTATAGAATTTAGGTGAATTCTAAGATGGATAAAATCATAACCTAAATATTATATTAAAATGATAAGTCCCCACTCTACGTTACTGGTCAAAGATAATTTTTTTCTATTAGAAAGTTGTAAAATTTCCCCAAAATTGAACAAACTAGTCATTACTAAATGAGATATCCTCTCAATAGCCCAAATCAATCGATGAAAAATATAATGAATTCATGTAAAGATTATTATTAGCTTCATCTTGTTTTTAATCTACAATTCATCAAACATGTCATATTAACATAATTACTATGTATATTTTCAAATCCATATTTCATTTTATCAATTGGTATCATAGCTTGAAATTATATAATATGATTGAAATGGTGGATCATTGGCAGAACTTGTTAATGTAGGATTATATGGTATTGATGATTTAATAATACTATAAGTTTAAAATTTTCATAGTCTCAAAATATTAGAATTTATAGATTAATGTTTTTTAATATCATTACATATTAAATTGTACTTAGAATTCAATGCTTGAATATTCTTGAATTGAATCTATAAGCATGAATCCGAATAGGAATAGAACTTGCTCAACCATTTGAGGAATAATTGTGATTTGATGTTCTTAATAAAAAAATTCAAAAAAAAATTATCTAGAATTCAAGGAAAGGGGACCAATGCTTTTACTTCAGATTGGAACACAATTTAATGTTTTTTTTTCACATATCAAATTGAAGAAAAAATAGTTTGAATCAAGTCTGATACAAACTTTGTTGATGATGAAATTTGGTTCGTACAGAAGACCTAAACTTCAGCTAACGGGAAGGAGTTCAGGGATCCAATACTGTTTCCGAAGTGTGGGAGAAGGTAGATCGAGAGGAAGAAGGGATGGAGAGACAGCGAGTTTAACGTGGTTCGACTAAATCCAGACGGTACCGGAACCTATGTCCATGACAGAGATTTTACTAATGCAAAAGTTATTTACAGAGTTTTGCCTCTCCCCTTCTTCTAACAATGCAATCCTATTTATAGAGAAAGAATGAGTTACATGCATTAATTACAAGCTATAGTTGTATTACATCAAGATATAAATCAGAAAAGACAGTAAAAAGATTACAAACTAGCTGTTGCTGAATATAGGCTGCGGGGTAGGCCCTCTAGGTCGGCCATAGACTTGTCTGGCTGTGTCCGCTGCTTGGTGCTGCCGTGCCAAGCGAGGTGCTGGGTGTCCCGAGCGAGAATCCCTGACTCGATGGCGTCATGGGAATCGCTATAGCGAGCCTGATGCTGTTGCAACAAGATAGCAGGCTCAAACAGGGTGATCGATAGTTTGACAAGCTAGTCTTATGATCTTCTCGCTGGGTCATTGCGTCGCTGCCTCTTGAGGCGAGGTTCGCTTCAGGGATGTATTTGAATGACCTCGCTGCATCGCTGCCTCGCGAGGCAAGGCTTGCTTCACGTGAAGGTGCCAGGCCAACTTCGTTGTGCCGCTTTCCGATAGGCGAAGCGAAGCTCGCTGAATGCCTTTAACGTGCCCGGGGCTTTGAGCTCTAGAGGCCATTTTTTGCATATAACAAACTTTTTTCTATAAATACATTTTCAAATGCTGAAATATAATATATTCAAATTCAAATTTTTAGACAATTTCTTACAAAATTATTGGGAGCATTAATTGAGATTAATTGCTATAAATAAAAAGCATAAATTAATTAGTGTTGAAACAGTTTAAAATTAAAAACCATTTTAGAACCAAGGAATTGTGACATTTTTAATTTGATTAAATGATTAAAATCTTTAGTTTTTCTTCAATTTAATGGGTGGATAAGTAAGAAAAATAAATTTCTAATGTAGTTATGCAACATAACATAATGCATTTGAACTTGAATTTTTTAAGCAATTTTTTACAAAATTCTTGTAGCATTAATTGAGATTAATCCCTATAAATAAAGCACACAAATCAATTAGTATAAAAACAATTTAAAATTGAAAATCATGTTGGAGCCAAAGAATTGTGGTATTTTTAATTTGATCAAAAGTTTCAATTTCTCCCCAAATTAATGGATGGGTAAGTAAGAAAAATAAATTTTTAATATAATGATGTAAAAAAAATTGTATGAAAAAACAATTGAAAATTTGTAAAATTAAATCAAGTCAAATCAAAATAAACAAATATGTGACATTGTTAATTTGAATAAAAGTTTCGTTTTTTAAAAAAATAAATTTCTGATATAATAGTGCAATAAATTTACACAAAAAATGATTAAAATTTTACAAAATTAAATCGGGTCAAATCTAAACAAACAAACCCATTTTTAATCAAACAGGCATGGATAATGAAGGTTTGGGTTATGGCAAAAAAAAAAAAGGTGTCGTGACACAATATTAAACATCAAATTATAGGTTCAAGAGCTTTCTACTTTGCCAAATAAGTAACATGTCTTTTTTATGATTTTATTGTCATTTTACTTATTCAAGTATTCTACACGATATTTTTTTTAGAATTAATTTTGATAAATTTAAAATTATTATATTAAGTTTCTCATTTTATTAAGTGTTATTTGCAAGAGTTATTAGTAACTTATATTATGCCATTAAATTTTATGTAATTATATGTCTGCCAATCATGAGAGCAATTATATAAAATTTTGTTAAAAATAAAATAATTTAATGTGGTATCTTAAAGAGTGTTGCATTAATAATATTATATGCCTTTTCAATATGATAATATTAAAATAACATTTTGACGATAATATGAATGTAGGGTTAAGTATTACATTTTTAGAATCTTAAACACTCTATCAGAGTTAAGTTTTAGGAATTTAGTATTTAATTATTGTATTATAATATAAAATTTTAAATACTCTTTCGATATTAATTCTTATGGTATAATATTGTGTAAAATTGCATAGTTAATATTTATAAGAAAAATATAAGCATGATTAAAGCAATCCATGCATTAATGTTGATAAATTTCCCTCAACTACTTTGCCTATGTAATTAATTTTCATAACAAAGCTGAATAAGATAAATTATAAGGACTAGGTTGAATTATTAAAACTATATCTGACTGTCATTAATCTGGATTTGGCATTTAGGGAAGAGGACCTATTATTGAAGCAAACTCAAATGCTAAATTGATGGCCAAGCATGAAAAATGGGCTCATTCAAATCATATATGCATGATGGTCATGAAGTACACAATGGAAAAAACCATCAGATAGAGCATTCCTGAATCTCAAAATGTAAAGACCTTTTTGATATAGTTGCAAAAAAAATTGTAAAATTTGATAAAGTAGAAAAAAGTCATTACCTCTCACTACTGGAAAAGACAACATATGGTGGTGTCAAGAGAGTGCGACAACACATTTTAAAACTGGTTAATTATTATAACAAGTTGAAGAGCATAACGGTTGATCTGGGTTACAATTTCCTTATTTGACATGCATTGGAGTCTTGACCTACTCAATATGAAGTACTGAAAACTTTATACAATACCTAGAATGGCAAATTGATTGTTAACAGTCGATTTTGGTAATCAATCAACTGATGGTTTAGGAACCCAAACTGCTTGTAAAGACTATGAAAGTATGAAGAAAACGTAAAAAGCAAGAAGAAGATGAACAAAGTGAACACACAAAGTTTTTCATGTGGTTCGACTAAAGCCAGTATGGCCCCTACATCCACGGTTGTTGTATTTGCTATTAGCAGTTATTTTACTATTCAATTTGACAAAATTACAATACTCTCAGTTCTCCCAATAGTTTTGTAGGGTTTCTGCATGTAATGTTGCTTCTTTTTTGTTACAATGGTCACCCCTTCTTATTTATAGGAGTAGAGAAGGTTACAAGTTGTAATTTAACATTATAAAACTATGATTATAGTTGCATCAGGCAATAAATGCTAGGCGTCAGGTAATTAATACGGGGCAAATCATTGTCAATTTTAAAGGCTGATTTGTTAGTTGAAATGTGTTTCAGACTGTTAAGCAAGCATTAGCTGTGTCTAATTATCCCGGGGGGAGCTCGTTGTGACCTTGAACTAGTGAGGGCTTTGAGCTCGCATTGGGCAACCTACTGTGTGACCTCGCTTTAGATTGGGCTCTCCCTCTTATCTTGGTCTAGCTTATTAGGCCTTTGCTAGCCTATTTTAGTTAGCCAGAAGTATGCCTATAACATCAGCCCCCCAACTCAGTGAGTTGGGAGTTATTTCTTGCAGGCAAGGTTCTCCCGTTTGCGGTCTGCAATGCTGCTGAGTCCTTCACCTACAATCTGCCATATAGTCAAAGCTTTCATTCATAGTCTGTTGTGTTTCATGTCAGGCTTTAATCTTTCGTTTCATCTGCACCTTGGCCATATCTCTTACTGTGCACCTTTTACAACTGTTGGCATAGCAATCTTACCTTTTTTTGAACCATTTGATCAAGAATAGTTGGACATTTTCTGAACTCTTCGATTGAGTTATATTAGTCTATATATAAGGTGTGAGAAACCACTCTTTTTCCTTTATAGAGAAAACCTGATGGGTATCTTGGATAAGCCCTCTATGTTCATGGCGGTACGAACCCTTGGTGTAGTTTTAAAAGGTATGTTCAACCTATTGAGAGAATTCCTCTCAAGGATCTTGGGAAGTTTTGTTATCAAAAGCTTCCATGGATAATTCCTCTTTGAGGATCTTGGGAAGCTTTGTTACCTTTATCCGCATCCTCCTTATAGTCAAGTGGATTAAGGTAACTCTTTACCTCTATTCTTTAGTTTTCTTGCGTGGTGAGACAATCCGATCGATTTCTCTAAGTGTCGAGAGCTGCAGGGCTGAAGGAGGAACTCTAGGCTTGGGAGAAAGATAGGAAAGAGGAGCCAGGGTGTTTTGGCTTGCTTTTAGGCTATAGTTTCTAAAAGGCTAGTTCCTCCTACTTGTTATAACTGTAGGTTTATCCCGATCTTTGTACTTCAAATTCTTTTGTATAAATTTACCTCGTTGAAGAGGTTTTTTAATGAAACTTTGTGTATCATTCTTGTTTCCTCAGTCGCATCCTGTTGCATGTTTAATATATGGTAAAGCATTACACGTATGCCCCTGTGCATTATGTCTAAATAAATATGGGCTGAACAACTAACCAATCGATTTATTTTAATCTGACAATGAAATTGAGCACCAAAGTGCTTCAACCAATAGTAAGCTTTTCAATCGTATAAGTGTTGTGAGTAGTGAATCGCATGAGAGCTACATTTTGAATACTCAGATGGCACGTTAACTAGCTCAAGCTCGCGGGCAGTTAAGTACACCCGAGCTTATGTAGAGTTAAATACACAGTGAGCAATTAGGTATGCATGCACTGGCATGAGGTTACAGGGGCAATTAAGTGCACTCGAGCTATTAATAGGCAATTAAGTGTGCCTGAGCTATAGCGAACTCGTGTGTACAGTAGGCAATTAGGTGCACATACACTGGCATGAGGTCACAAGGGCGATTAGGTGTGCCTAAGTTATTAGTAGGCGATTAGGTGCGCTCGAGTTGTAGTGAGCTCGAGTGTGTAGTGGGCTATTAGGTGTGCACACACTAGCACAAGGTCGTAGGGGTGGTTAGGTGCACCCAAGCTATCAATAGGCGATTAGGTGCGCCTGAGCTGAAGCAAGTTTTAGGTCATATGAAAGCTACGAGTTATTAGGTTACATGGAAGTTACGAAGGATAGGTTGCATGAAAGTTGTGAGTTATTAGGTCGTATGGAAGCTGTGAAGGATAGGTTGCATGGAAGTTATGAAGGATAGGCTAGTCACAAAATAGCCAGAACTATAGCTCATAGGTTACGATCTACAATCTGGTAGGTAGTTTGACACACTCATTTTATACGTGACTCTTTAATTTCTGTTGGCAATGTAATGATTACTATCTTTAGTGAACATTTCGACCAAGTTGATGAGGGCCTTAATACTAGCATGCACTGAGCTGTTAGATTATAAGTTATTCGAAGAGCTTTCAGATCTAATGGCTAGATCATGTGCAATAAAAGTTAGGAAACTTTTTTCCCCCTTTCATCTGTCTTTTGAAGTCCAACATATACAGACCCCTTTTCTCCTTCTTCTCGATGGGTTATGTGACCATTCACTACTGTCTACTACTTTTAGCTCCGTTCCAGTCTTCCAAGTCCATCAGGTCAAATTCTGGTTGCCAGGAATCGATCTTGTTTACACTTCGAACTTTTTTCTCCATTTAGCACGGTAAGCTTTTATCATTGGCTTGTTATTTTTGGGTTTTGGTTTTGAGGTCCTTGTGAGTTTGTTTGTTTGTTATTAACAAAAAATTAGAACACTGGTTGAATGATTTTTGCATTTTTCCTCTAGTTATGTCTGGTTCATTTACCGTAGATGTTAGGGTTTCTGGTGGTGACTGAGTTTTCAACTAGTTTTTTAGGCTTTATTAGCCCAATAGTCGAGACCCCCTTCTATTTTGAGTTTGGGTCTTGGTAGCTTGAGGTAGCCATGACCTACTTAGGGTTAGGGATCGATCTGTCTCTAGTAACTTGATTATTTCTTTCTTCTTTTTATGTAGATATCTCCACCTCGTAGGCGCCACCATCACCTAGTATTCAGTAAAGATATTAAGTCTGAAGAGAGCAAGGAGATGGTCCATGCCATTGGGGGCATGACCTCTCAAAGTGGCGAGGTCACAAGTGAGTTCTTAGCTCGCTTCGAACCAGAGGGATCTGTAGCTTGCTCTCCTTTCATGCATCACTTTTCCACCGTCAAATTCACAGAGCTTGGAGAGATTACTGAGGCATACTTTTTTTCAAATGGTTGCCATGTTTTAGCATCATCCCGCAGTGCTCACCTTGCTCAAAAATTTATAGCCATCAGTGTCCAGCACCTTAATATGGGTCTTAGGTTCCCAATCCCTCCTTACATAATCGATTTCCTGAATGACTTAAGACTCTTTCCTTTCCAACTCACTCCCAATACATACTCCAGCCTGACTTCCCTAGTGCTAGTCCATCTAGAAAATGGCTTTCCACCCCCTTCAGCTAAGGTCCTTTGCCACCTCTATAGTATTAAGAGCATTGGACAGCAGGAAAAGACTTACTACCTTTTGGCCCATCCCTCTAAATATAAGAAGGTTTTACCTCAGGGGGACACCAAAGGGAAGTCCAACATAGGTCATTATAATACCCTTTGGTTTTATGTTTCTTGCCCATCCTTGTGTCATCTTCAAAAATTTTCATTCATCCTAAATCCAGGTAAGCGAGCTAGGAGGACACAGGCTGATCTTGTCTTTTGTTTTGTCCTAAGTCTAAATTTTTACTGTGTTTTTTGCAAATGGAGCAAGGAAAGAGAGGCCAGAGTTGAGTGCAGAGGAGATTGAGGTGCTTGATCAATTTGCTGCCTTTAACAATTTGCAGAACGACTTGAAATTCGATAAAGGGAATTTACGGGCTTAAGAGCTCTCTCTCACTTTTAGTACTGAGCTTCTCGACTGCTCGCAGGATATCGGAGCTTGTGAATTAAGGGAGGTCACTCCAGCCAATTTCAGTTAGTGAAGTGACATGGGGAGAGTTAATCTGATCAAACCTCCTCCCTTAGCTAGGTCAAGGGGTGCTATCACTCCGGTGTCTACTCAAGCTGGTCTTCCTTCCTCTTTGGCAATCACGGAGGGGACTTTATTGGTACCACTTCCTGTTTCATGGCTGGGACTGATTAAGGTCGAAAAGGTGCCACCAAGGTCTCCTGATTGTGAAAGATCCTTAGCCAAGCCTCCTCCCAAGAAATAGAGGACTAGCAAGGGGAAAGAGATCACTATCAGCCTAGAGAAGGAGTCTAAGGATATACAGGTAAACATGTCTGAAGGCCTGGGTCCAAAGACATTGGCATTCTATAATGTTCTTCACAATAATGTGGATCGAATTCTAGGGACCCACATGAAGTCACCGGAGAAAGAGGAGATATACAGTAATGCCTTGTTGAGCATACTTGCTTGCCATTGTTTGCTGGTTAATACCATTCTTCCCTGATTTTCTTATTCTTTAGTAGGTGATTTAATCCCATTTGACCTTTTCAAGGGGCATTGGAGACAATGAAATTTAGTGACGAGGTCTTACTTTGGGAAAAAGAGCAAGGCAGGCTACAACATGATCTGGCTATCGTGATTAAAGAGGAAGTGGAGTTAAGAAAAAAGGGAGCATACCGAGGCCCATCTGCAGAATGTTGAAGCTATGAGGAGAAAGGTTAAGGAAGCCTTGGCTCATAAAATGACTAGCTTACTTTTGGGACTTCACCGGCCAATGATGAATTGAGGCAAAGGAGAGAGGAGATGGTAGTATTGGTGAAGGGAGCTGAGGTTTTTGAGAAAAAGACACAGGCTACTTGGGATAGGGTAGCTCGTGCTGAGGATAGGGTAAAATGGACTGAGGAGGAGACTGCTTGGGTTAAACAAGAGACCTCCGCCATGATCATGCAGGGTGAAGAGGCTATAATTTTTGACACTACTGATAGCTTTATGTACAACTTGTGGTAGAAGCATCTGGATTTCAACTTTTCCTTCTTCGATGGAGAGATTAAAGTGATCATTCAAGGCTTCATAAGGGATGCAAAGGTAACGTTGATCCCGAGTGCTGAAATCATTGGCGATCTCCCTGTTTGAGACAACAACTAGGCCAAGAGCAACTCACTAATGCAAGAAACAGCCAGAGCAGGACCTGAAGAGTAGATGACAGAGAATCTACTTGTGCCTATTGTTAACTCCTCAGCTCTTCAGGACCCATCCGATCCTCCAGCCTCATCTTAGATCATGCCCCCATATTTTTGCTTCATGCCTTGTATTCTCGAACTTTTTTCTTGATGTTAGTTGTAACTGAAATATCTCTTTTAATCTGTGTGAACTATTACTTCAACATAAATTTCTTTTTATTTGTTATAATCTTTCCTTTGGATTTTTGTTTAATTGAATATTCGAATACTTTGCTAGCAAATCGTGACTTTGTGCTAGGATGTTAAATCAGCTGGTGACTTTTTTTATCTTTTTAAGATGACAAACTGAGCTATCGATCTAAATGCTTAATATGCGAATTGAATAGTTCTATGTGGGTCATGTTGCCAATGCAGATTGTATAAGCTTCATAGTTCCCCAGGACAGCTAGTTGGGCATTATTTTAGAATAATAGTTGCTTCGTTGAGCATAAATAGGGTTAACTTTGAAGGAATGCATTAGAGAACTCTCTAAACATAGAATCAAAAAAGGAATTTTTGAACCTTTTTATTCGAAATTTTAAAAAATGTTATAGATTTACAAGGCAAGCTCACTTTTATTGATATTATAGCCAGAGATGCATAACATTCCATGCTTGGGAGAGTTTAGCCCCATTTATATCAGCCAAGTGGTATGACCTATTGCCTAAATTCTTCTTTACGATGAATGATCCTTCCCAGTTTGGACCAAGGGTCCCTTTGCTAGGTTTGCGAGCTCCAAGCAAGATAAGGCACAACACGAGATCACCTACTCTGTAACTTCAAGCTTGGACTTTTTTGTTATAATACCTTGCAACCTGCTCTTGGTAAGCTATAACCCTGAGGCAAGCCATGTCCCTTACTTCTTTGAGGAAGTCAAGATTTGTAGCAAGTAGTTGATTATTTTCTTCTGAATTGAAAGTAGCTCTCCAGTGTGAGGTTACTTTGAATTCTACTTGTATCATCACCTCAGACCTGTAGACCAATGAGAAAGGGGTTTCTCTTGTGTTAGAGCGAGCTATAGTTTTGTAAGCCTAAAGCACCTTAGGTAACTCATCTACCCATGCTCCCTTTCTAGCCTCTAGTTTCATTTTCAGGATCTACTTGATGATCTTGTTCATGATTTTGACCTGCCCATTAGTTTGAGGGTGATCTACTATCAAGAAGCTCTTTTCAATTCCAAGGTCACTACAGAAATTGACAAATTGCTCACTGGTAAACTGAGTCCTGTTATCTATTATGATTTGTTGGGGCACCCTGAATCAGCAAATGATATTGTTCCAAATGAATTTTTCAATCTTGGAAGAAGAGATCTCACCCAATTCCTTTACTTCTACCCACTTAGTAAAATAGTTACCAGCTACTACTGTGTGCTTGTAGTTCCCTCGACCTGTAGGGAGAGGCCCGATCAAATCCATACCCCATATCATGAAGGGCCAAGAGCTGACCATTTATCGAAGGCAGGCAGGAGGAGCTCATGGGATCTTGACAAACCTTTGACATTTATCGCACCGTCTAACTAAGTTGATCACATCCTTTTTCATAGTTAGTCAGAAGAAACCTTGCCGAAGTGCCTTTTGAGCTAAAGATAGCCCGCAGCATGATTTCCATAGTGTCCAGCATGAATTTCTCCCAAGACAGTATCATAATCAGGGCCATCGATGCATCCAAGGAGTGGGGTTGAAAAGCCCCTTCTGTCAAGCATATTATGGATAATATAGTATTGACTAGCTCAAGCTCACATATGGCGTGCTTCTAGTTTGTTGTTCGACAGCTCGCTATCTCATAAATATTTCAAAATGGGGCTCATCCATAAGCCTTAGGCCACAACAATCATCATTAGGATGTTCTTCTGTTTGATACTTGATGACAGGTGAATTTTGATCGGGATTGCACCTAAGAAATCTGTGTCCTTGATTACGACCAAGTGAGCTAGTGCATTCTGAGCTTGAGGGATCTGATTGATCTCGTACCTCTGGAAGTTATTGAGTAATTCTTGAACCTTCTGGAGGTAGATAGCCATCTTTGATCCCTTTGCTTGATACTCGCCTTTGATATGACACACAACGAGTTAAGAGTTGCTAATTATCTTTAAATTTTCAACTCATACCTCCCTTGCTAGACGGAGTCCTACGAGCAGCGCTTCATATTTTGCTTCATTATTAGTGGCCTGAAATTCAAATCGAAGTGTGCAAAGGATTTTATGTCCCTCTGGGCTTATTAATAGTATTCTTGCCGACCCATCTACATAAAGCTCCCACCATGGGCTTTTTGGAGTTTCAGCTTCCTTTTTCACTAGTCCAATAAACTCTACTAAGGCCTACCCCTTGATTGTCAACTTTGGTTTGTATTGGATGTCAAATTTAGCTAACTCGATGGCCCATTTAAGCAAGCAACCTAAGGCATCAGTCTTTTGCAAAGTTTTCCTCAATGAATACTAAGTGAGCACCTCGATGGTATATGCCTGGAAGTAAGGCCGCAATTTCCTAGAGACAACCACAAGATAATAAGCAAGCTTCTCCATAAGTGTGTAATTCTCCTCCACGTTCAATAGCCTTTTGCTCACATAATAAACTGGGAGCTGGGCTCTATTCTCTTCTTGGATAAGAGCCACGCTTATGGCATGTTGGGACACTCCCAAGTAAAGAATAAGTTTTTCATCTTCTTATGGCTTTGATAGTAATAGAGCTCGGTCCATATATTCTTTCAGGTGCCAGAATGCAGCCTCACATTCCTTAGTCCATTCGAACCGCTTAGCCTTCCTCAAAACATTAAGAAATGGCAAGCATCTATCTATTGCTTTAGAAATGAATCCACTAAGTGCTGCAACCTGACCAATTAAACTTTGCACGTCCTTGACCCCGATTGGGGACCTCATATCGATAAGTGCTTTGATTTTTTCTGGATTTGCTTCAATTCCTCTACTGTTAACTAGAAACCCAAGAAATTTTCCTGAGGCCACTCCAAACACGCACTTATGAGGATTCAATTTCATCTGATATTTTCTCAAAATCTTGAACATTTCATCTAGGCCCTTCACGTGTTCCATGGCCTACTTGGACTTCATGAGTATGTCATCCATGTAAACCTCCATAGTCTTCTCGATCTATTATCAAAACATCATATTGACCAGCCATTGATATGTTGCTTTAGCATTCTTCAGCTTAAAGGGCATCACCTTATAGCAATAAAGTCCACAATCCATGATAAACGAGGTGTGCTCCTCATCGTGGGGCTCCACGGTTATCTGGTTGTACCTCGAATAAGCATCCATAAAGCTGAGGAGCTAGTGTCCGGCTATTACATCAATAAGCTAGTCAATTCTGGGTAGAAGGAAGATATCCTTTGGATAAGCTTTGTTAAGGTCGGTGAAGTCTATGCATGTTCTCCACTTTCCATTTTTCTTCTTCACTAAAATGGGATTAGGTACCCATGTCAAGTAGTGGGCCTCTCGGATAAACTTGTTTGCCAAAAGCTTGTCTACTTCTTTTTTTAGAGCAATAGACCATTCAGTGGTCAGCAACCTTTTTTCTGGCAAACCAGTTTATGGAAGGGATCTATGTTCAACTTATGTGACATAATTTTGGGATCAATCTCCACCATGTCCTTGTGATTCCGTTCAAAAACATCCAGGTTTGCTTTAAGGAAATTAACCAGTTGAACTTTCACAATGGGGGATAAGGTCTTCCCTAGCTTGAGCCATCTCTCACTGCTTACCTCACTGACCTAGACTTCCCTGAGCTCTTCTATGGGCCCGATTTCCTTATTTACATCCAGGTCGTAGGGGTTGAGGTCATGACTGACTCCCATTATGCTTAGAGCTCGGGGTTCCCTGCTAGAAACCACATCAACTCTCTTATCCAAAAACTACATCAACTCTCTTATCCTTTTCTTTGATCTTGTTTGCATCCTCGTAGCATCATTGGGTAGTATATTGTTTGCCTAATTTGCACTCGACTCCGTTGGGGGTTGGGAACTGAACTGTCAACATTCTAGTTGACATAATCATGTCTAGGTCATTCGTTGTTGATCATCCCAACACTATATTATACATCAAGGAGAAGTCAACGATCAGGAAATCAGCTAGGACAGTGGCTTAACAATCTTTGTCCCCTAAAGTGATAGGGAGTCTGACTTGTCCTATAGAAAAGATTGCATCTCTTATGAAGCCAAAGAGGGCTTCAGGTGGCTTTTGCTCAGTCCCATTTGTTTGAAGCATTTTTGTACATAACATTGATCAAGATGTTGTGTCCAACATGATCCTCTACACTTTAGTATTGCTAATCTTAACCTGTATGATAAGGCTATCATTGTGGGGTGATTGGATTCCCCGTGCATCATCATCGACAAAAGTGATAAACTCATAGACGATCCTAGCTCTCTTGGTAAGCCTTTAGTTCATAGCCTGCAGACGGGACATAGCTCGCACTTTATACGTAACGTTCATGTGACCCATGTAAGGTGCCTGCAATATGTGGCCCATCATGGATAGTATAAAAAGTTCTGACCATGACTACTGTGCTAACTGTTGGGAGTGTTGAGGTCGTTGCCCTGCAGGTCAAACTATATAGTCTCTCAAGAGGCCTCTTCTAATTAAATCTTCAATCGCATCCTTAAACGACCTGCATTCAGAGGTGCTATACCCAATGTCATTATGGTAGGCACAGAACCTACCAGCGTCCTTATACTTGTGTGTAGTCTTCAAGGGTCTAGGGTGCTTGAAATTTTCCTTGTGCTTCTCGATGGCATATATCCTCTCAGGGGTTTCAAAAAGGATACTATAATTATCATGATGATCCTAGGGTTTAAGTTGTTCCCTTCTAACCTTCTTGGCTGGTTGGACTTCGGCGCCATCGTTTTAATCCATCTTACCTTTTTCGCGGCTATTCCCTCTTTTGTTCTGATTGAAGGAAGAGCCACCTGCCTCGCTCCTTTGTTTGAGCTTCTTTAAACTAAAGTTCTCCTCCCATTTGACCTTCTTTGCAACTCACTCATAGAATTATGCTAAATCTCTCACCAGGGACTTGTATATACTTTCATATAGTTTTTCATCTTTTTGGAGTTTTGTTGAGATTGCTATCAAGATGCTATCATCGGAGGGGCTTTCTACGTTGTTCACCTCACTACGGAATCTTGTAATATAGTCCTTCAGTGACTCATCCTTCTGCTGGAAAATCACAGTGAGGTGACAGGATGGTGTGAGCTACCTTCTTAGAGCTCTGTATTGGTCAATAAATCTTTTTTTGCATTCCTCCCAGCTATTTATACTATGAGTCGGAAGATTCTTGAATCACACTTGGGGTATATCTCTGAGAGTAGCTGGAAAGATATGGCATTTGACTAAAGGGTTACTTGTTTGGAAGTCCATCTGGATATTGAAGGCATTCAAGTGGTCATAAGGATCGCTTTTCCTCTCATATGATGGGATGGCAAGGACTTTGAATCAATGAGAGAGAGGTTCCATCTCGATTTCCTTGGAAAATCGGGTCTTCTCCTTATAGTGATCTGACTGGTCTTGAGCTAAGGGGCATTTTTCCAACTACTGCACCTTTGTAGTAATTCCTCTATAATTGAATCTTGCATTTTGGACTACCAGCCCTTGGTGCTATCATGACCTACATTCGAGCCTTTGGTGTAATACGAGCTCCCAGGTTGTTAATTTCTATCATGCTCGTGATCTCGACAATCCTATGATTCAGACCATGAGCTAGAGGAGCAAGTTGAGTTTGCTTGTCGGGGTCCTTCCCCAGCTTCATTTTCTCCCTGAACAAGCACCTTTTTCTGCAATCCCTAATCTGCTTTCCCAATTGGTGTAGCTTCAACTTGTTTTTGGGCCTTGTGGGTGTGCACCTGGTTTAATGTTGTAACTATGCTAACAAGTCTCCTAACGATATTCTCAAGCACCTCTTGGCACTGATGCAATGCTTGCACAACAGTAATTTCCAAGGGGATGGCAGAAGTGCTTGTTGGAAATGGGTTTCCATCTCCTAACATGTTTTGTTGTTACTTTTCATAGCTACTTGGTTAGATAGCGGCAGCATCAGAACTCCTAGTTGTTCTTCCTTTCACCATCACATTTGGTCGATGTCTTAATGAGAAAGCAGTCTGGTCCCACCGAGCGTGCCAAATGTTGACGGTTGAGTTTGGTAATCAGTCAACCTAGGATTCAGAAACCCAAACTACTTGTAAAGATCGTGAAAGTATGAATAAAACGTAAAGAGCAAGAAGACGAGGAACAAAGTGAACACATAGAGTTTTTTGCATGATTCAACTAAAGCCAATATGGCCCCTACGTTCACGGTTGTTGTATTTGCTATTAATAATTGTTTCACTATTCAATTTGGCATAATTACAATACTCTCAATTCTCTCGATAGTTTTGTAGGGTTTCTGCATGTAATGTTTCTTTTTTTTCTGTTACAATGGTTTCCCCTTCCTATTTATAAAAATAGGGAAAGTTACAAGTTGTAATTTAATATTGTAAAACTATGATTACAGCTGCATTAGGCAATAAATATTAGGCATCGGGTAATTAATGTAGGGCAAATCATTATCAATTTTTAGAGGTTGATTTGCTAGTTGATGTGTGTTTCAGACTGTCAAGCAGGCATTAGCTATGTCTAATAATCTCGGGAGGAGCTCAGTGTGACCTTAAACTAGTGGGGGCTTTGAGCTTGCTTTGGGTGACCTGTTAGTTAGCTCTTGTAACCTTGCTTTAGATTGGGCCGTCCCTTTTATCTTGGTTTGGCTCGTTGGGCCTTTGCCAGCCTATTTCAGTCAACCCGAAGTATATCTATCACATTGACCATTAATGAGTTGATATCCATTGTGATGTAGATAAAGGAAGATATAAGAAAGTGAAAGGTTCAGACTGCAAATTTTGTTTCTCGTGGCTCAACTTCAATATAGAAAAACAAAAGGCATTGGTGGGAAAGAAAAGGGAAGTCCACTCATGATAGGAAAAATGATAAAATGAAAGATGATCGACACAAGCTTAAAAAAGCCTAGTTCAAATGAAATTACAGACTTTGCAAGAAATATGTGGTAGCCTTACTAGGGAGATTATTAGCATTGCTATCATACCTTCTTTAGTTTTAATGTTGAAAAATAATTTTAATCAATATCACAATCTGTTTATATGCTTAATGTTTGTTGATTGATTATAGGTTCAAAGTTAATCAAAGTTCATTCAAGAGATCCACTTTAGATATAGCATTTTTACAATTTTTAATTAGGATCTTTTGTAAATGTGTTCTAATTTATTTTGATCTAAACAAGTTTCTTAAATTTAGTTAACTTGAGGTAAAAATAAATTAATTGAAATGAGCTTTAATTAAAAGTTTTCTAACTATGTTTTCAAATACTCTTTCAAAGGTGAAATTTTTATAAAAACTACTTTTCACTATGTGAATCAATTTACAAATCGATTCATAGTACAAATCCTGTGAAATGAACTTGGATCAATTCATGAAGAATTGTTTTGAAAATTATTCTTATCGAAGGTTAGAAAATTTTCTTAATCAATTAGGTAATTGATTTATACCTTTTTACATGATAGTGTGAATCGATTCACATATCAATTCAGTCATAAAGTTCTTAATGATATTCATAGACAAATCGATTCATAAGTTGGTAACTACTCTAAATCAATTCATAGTCTAAAAGTTAGTTATTTTTCAAAAGTTGGTTGCCATACTATAAATACAGCTTAGCCTCATTTTAAACAAAAAATTAAAAGAACACTAATTGTAAAAAACTAAGAAAATAGAGCTTAAGCAGATCTAACATTACCTCATTTGATTTCATCAAACAAAAAGATTCTTAGATCAAATTAGAAAAGAACACACAATAGATAATTGAGATCTACATCTCAATTTCAGAGTATTGTATCTCTATCTTAATTCTTGTTTCAGTTCTAGATTTCTAGGTTGATAGAAATCTAAGATACAAAGGAAGAGGCTGATCTTCCTTTTACATCTTCTTTAATTGTGAAGTTAATTATAATTACTTGAAGATGTAATGTATTTTGTATCTAAATTGGTTAGCAAGAGCCCAATTAAGTCTTGTGTGTAAATTAGTTGGCAAGAGCTTGGTTAAGTCTTGTGTATAAATTGGTTTGCAAAAACCCAGTTAAGTCTTGTGTTTAGGTAATAAATGTTAGTGTAGATGGGTGCCCTAGACCAATTTGATTGAATCCTATCGCATCCACAAGTAAACATTCTATGGATTGGATATTAAGGGTTGATTATTCATCTTATATTGCATTCATCGTGCATTGTATACTTAAGATGAAGCCCATAGTGAGAAGTTAACTCATTCAATCAATCCTATAAAGGGTTATGGGATTGTGAGGGTGATTGTTAA
>JANHAO010000078.1:0-56207 GCA_026873985.1 Saraca asoca
ACATTACAATTGCTTAATTATTTTAATGAATGAAGCTTCCAAACTTGATGTGAGGTTATGACATCTAAATGGGTAAGCATATTTTTACAAATATATATATATATATATATACTTTCGAGCATGGTCCATAAATGGGGTTTTTAGGTGAGCATGGGATTGTTTACTCACTGAGTTTCTATGAAACTCACCCCTTTTCCTTCCATGTATTTCAGAGCCACAGGACTCTTCTATAGCACCTTCACTTTACATTGAGAAGGGATCTGCTCCTAGATCGAGTGGGTCAATCTTGTGGAGAATAAAGGTATAAAATGGTGTAACAATGGCAGTTGATAGGATTGTATATGCATGGTATGCCCATTAGGATGAAAATTGTATAATCTGGGCCACTGTATATTATTATGTTGTTATACAGGTCATGGTGGGCATGTAGCCCTTGTGTTGTTATTTATGTCTCATGGCCAAGTGTCCGAAAAAAAGAGGAAACTCTATCGAATTTTTGTTAAAATTTAATATTTAAATATTTTATTGTGGATTAATGAAATAGTGAGTCATTAGTATATTAATTACATTGTAAGGCTTGTAAGGGGTTTCCTGATAGAAGAGGTTTCCTAATGGTAACCTTCTACACCGATCACGTTTTGTGGATTGGGGCATGACACAATGTCTTCATTCCTCCATGTAGCCAAATGAACTCTCTTCATCAATGCTTTATTTTTTCTTTTCCAACTCAATTTGATTTTTGAGGCAAACCGAAAAGTTAAACTTAATGTGACCCAATTTCTTACACTCATAGCATGTGGGAAGGCTTGAATCTCTATGATCTCTTATAGTGATATTTTTCTTGGTAGGTTGTATCTTCCTACTTCCTTCAATTTTTTTTGCTTTAAGTAACCTTTGGTATTTTTTTTTTTTAGAGTAGGGTGAATTCATGGTTAAGGGATGCATCATTAATTTCATCAAAACTATTAGTGACATCTTAATCATTATCAAGGGTGGCAGCTGCCTTGAAAGCCAGATTCTTTCCTTTCTTATAATCTTCTTTTGTGAATCTTTTTAATTCTATCTCATGTTCTTCAAGATTCCCAAACTATTATTAAAAAGTTGGCACACCTAATTTCATCAATTCTTTGATTGCAGTTATTTTGGGTTGCCATTCCATCATCATTGACCTCAAAATATTATGCACCAGATCTACATTATCAAAAGTGTTGCCAAGGATGTTAAGATCATTAATAATGGAAGTAAAACACTATATTATATCCTTGACAGATTCACTTTCTTCCATTTTAAACAATTCATATTGATAAACAAGTGTGTGACCTTTTGAAGCTTTAACTTGTGTTAAATTGACATGTACAACTTCAATAGTATCCTAGATTTCTTTAGCAATTTTGCAATTTGATACTCTTTCATATTCATTAGTTCATAAAGAGTTGGATACAATCTACTTTACTTTTGGATCAAAGAGATGTCTTTTCCTTTCAACTTCACTCCATTCACCCCTTAGTTTTAAAATTTCAAATTTATTTTCAATTTTAGTAGGAGGATTGTATCCATGCTCTATTATATCCCACATGCCAATAGTAGTTGCATCAAGAAAGTCCTTTATCTATTGCTTCCAGTAAGTATAATGTTGCTTATCAAAACCTGGAGGTTTATGTAAAACGGGATGTTCCAGTAAAATACTAAAACTTCAGTCCATCCTAAATAACTCTTGATATCATTAGATCTTAACACAAGAGTTAAAGCTTTGATGCCAATTATAGCTTTAGGATTCAATCCAAGAGGGGATGAATTGGATTTAAGTACTTTTCTAATATTTTTAGAAAAATAATTTTAAGCGTTGAGAAGTAAAGATAAGCAAATTGGTAAAAGAAAATTAAATAATAGAAAATAAAAGAGATAGAGAAGAGAAGTGTAAACATAATATTTATAACAGTTCCTCCAATAAGATTAGTTTAAGGAGTATATCTACTCTTCGTCGCTTTACAAGCAATGCATTTTAGAATCCATTAGTCATTCAAGATTTAAAACTTTCTTGAGAAGCCTTTGCAAAGTTTTGGATTACACACCTTCTTTTGAGATTCCTCACTCAAAAATGGCTCCTTAGAAATCCCTTACTCTAGCAATTCCTTAGAGATGTTATATTCTAGATTTATTCCCTAGAGATACCTTGCTCTAGTAAAACACTTGAGATACCTTACCTAAGTAATTTCCTTAGCATATCTCACTTAAGAAGAAGAAGAATTGAAAAATTATAGTTTAGAATACTATGAGCTCAAGAATTTCTTCAAAATTGTTATCAAGCTCTCTCTCAATTCACAATTTGGAATCACACAATTTGATCTTATGTATATTAGGTTTTAATTTGGAGAAGAAGTGGAAAATCCTTGTAAATTGAGAAAATTATTTTAGAAGATATTTTTAACACTAAAATAGAACCGATCAATCATATTTCCTAATAAAGAAAATTTTCAATAAAACCAATTATTTAAACAAAATAAGAACTTGACATAATTAAGGAAAAATTCAAGAAGTCTCACATAATTCTTAGGCCTAAACTAGTAATCTTAAAAAATCTTCAAAAAATGTCTTAGAATATTCAATCAACTAGTCCATCAACCAACAAGAAAATCATAAATAATAAGACCAAAATATGTTTGTCATCATCGAAATACTTTCTGATTTAAAACAATTTTAACCAAGGAACTTCATCAACAAAAAATACATTAATAAAGCTTTGGACAATGATAATGGGTTCCATCTAAACAATGCATTAGAGAGGAATAATATAAAATGAATGATAACATCTCAAAAAAAAAAAAAAATCTCAAATGTAGAATTGTAATAGAGACTTACTCCAAAAAACCTCTATCTTCAATGACAACTTAATTTAACAACAACAAAGCCCTTCCACAAAAAAATCAAACATTAAAATAACTCTTGCAAGGAATAAAAAGTTCATTTTAATTATTAAATGTTAATTGGTGGTTACAATGTTTGGATCCAATCCCATCCATAATACAAGTTCAACCACAAGTTTTCTACAAAAGCTGAAAAGAGAGAATGTATTCAAATAAAAAAGAAGCAATAGAAGAAAAATAATACTAGCATTAATAGATAAAAATTGTTTAAAAGACATTAAAGTTAAAGAGTATAAATAGTAAAAAAATTTCCTTCCATTTACGTTGTCAAGACCTAAGTAACTATAATCTATAGATCTCATTTTGTCATTCGCGAAACTTTGGCAAAAGCATATGATCTTCCATCTTGTTATAGTAACATTTTGGAATTATAAAATTACTTGAGCACACAAACTAAATGCAGTAAATTTTTCACTGATCACTCATCTCACCATGTCTTTTCCCATTTGTATTATATCACTTCTATGGATGCCCCTCCTAATTTATAAGGTGATAAGGAATTCTTAAAGTCAATAGAGTAAGGAATAGGACTTAAAAATGATGCAACATAGTGATGTAGCTTGCTGTGAACTTGGACAACATGCATTGGAATGACTCTAGCAACCTAAATAAGAATTGGTCATACAACAATTCTTTGAGTAAAGTTAAAATGTTTTGCCTATAAATATACAAATAAAATTAAAATTTTTGGTTAAAAAGATACTACATCCTCTTGGAATCAGAAGGTTCCTCATCATCAATATGTCCATAAGATCAGTTGGGAACTTGAAAATATTGGATGCAAATAGTGTATAGATAGATGACTTACTCACATAATCAAAAGTTTCATATCTAATAATAGCAATCAAAAGATTCTTAATCTACTTAACCATGCTATACAATTGTGTTAGCCTTATCAGGAGATTGTTAGTCTTATTAGCCCAATACACATTTCTTGATTTTAATGTTGAAAAATAATTTTAATCAATTTTTCATACTATTTGATATTATACTTTGTTGCTTTTTCTAATTTGTTTTTCAAGTTTCAAAGGCATGTGATTGTGATTCAAGAGATTCAAGACTAGTTTTAGGACTCTTGTAAATAAATTCAATTAATTTTTAATCCAAATGTTTTTAACTGAATAATGAGATAGAAAAACTATTTGAAGAAAATAAAATTTTACAAAACTATTTTTCACTTCATATATCGACTTATACATCGATTTATATCTTTAAAATCTATATACATCGATGTCCACATCGATTTGATAAAGAACAGTTTTCAAAATTTCTTTTACTGAAGATTAGGAAAATTGCTTACTTTGATGCAATAATTGATGTAAAGACTGTAAATAATAGACTACACTTCGATTACCACATCAATTAATTAGTTTTAACCACCTATAATCATCGATTCAACAACTAAAAATTAGTTATTCTGTTATAGACAGTTATAGCAGTTACAATAACCTAACTTCCTTCCTTATTTAAACAATCTTTCATCGTTTTTCTTTACAATTCTTCATACAATTCAGTGCAAAATCATTTGATAAAGAGCTAAAATGTTTTTCTCTCCACCTCATCAATTTCTGAGATTCTATCAAGTTTTGGATCAAGACCAATTAAGTTTATCTTAGATAGTTTGAGATTTTCATCTCAAACACTAATATTGTATTTCATACTTCTTTTCTATTTCTATTTCCTTGTTTTTAAGATTTCTAGGTATTTAGAAATCTTGTATAGGTTAGCAAGAATCTGTTAATCTTGTTTTTTTATTTAGGTTTAGAAAAGCCTATTCCAATTCTTCTAAGTTAGCAAGAAGCTTGTCAAATTCTTATGTCTTTATTGTAAAACTGACATTTCATGAGCCTGGTAAATCCTGATAGTTTTGTTTTTTAATTTAAGAGGTCTTTCAGTTGAGAAAAATCAAATGGAGTAGACTTAAATTGTGATTTCAATTCAAGTTGAACCACTTTAAAAACCTATATTCAAATTTTTATTATTTTGCTGCATATAAATCTTTCTACTGCATTATTATTGAATCCAATTATAATACAAAGGTGTGTATAAATTTCTTGAGTGAGAAAAGGGCAAGATCCAATTATTTTTCATAATTTAATTTCTTTATTTAGGACCTGACAAGTTGATTTATTGGTGTTATAAGATCCCCCCAAACACATTAAGTTCTTGTGAATAAGAAAAGGATTAATAGGAACATCTCATGTTTCTTTAATTCATTAGTAGGCTATTCCATTTTAATCAAAAGTTTTATAGTATGGTGCTACCCACCTGATTTGTGGTTTGATTCTAACTACAATAACATAGAAGGATGGTTTATAGCATGAACTCATTCATATAATCAACATAAAAGAAACTCAGGGCTAGTCATTTAGATTTATAACTCTTGAAATTCAACTATGTCCATAGTTCTAATTATCATGATAAGAGCCTAGCCATTTTTTGGGTTTTCATACTTTACAATTGAAAAAGAATCTTTATATTAGTCAACATAAGATTTAAGACGTAAATATGATTTCTTTTTCTACACAAATTTCAATATTATTAAAAATGTTAGTCTATATATCATCCTAACTTTAGAATGAAGCATTCAACTAATTTACCACATATTTCCATATCTAGATGCTCAGCAATTACCAAATTTATAATATTTTCCCATGTCTAGATGATCAACAATTACTAAATACTTGGTCAAATGTTGAATCATTGATAACAGTGATTATGAAAAGCAAAATTTTCACTTAATTTGTAGAACCTAATTTCACTAGCATAATTTCATTTTTATGTGAACCATTCAATAACTACGAAGGATTTGTTTAATAAGATGGACAATGTTTCACACCTATGTTAAGTCAAAGAACAAAATAGCATTAAATGCTAGCTAATTAATGAAGTAATGCTAAACCTTATGAGTTGAAGTTTCTAGAAGTAATTCAACCATTGATACTTAGTTTTTATGCTAAGAACATGGTTCTTTTCTACACCAAACTTTAAGGCACTAGTCCATCCTTATAATGGGGACAAAGACAAGCAACTATAAAAGTAACGACTTTAAACTAAAAGAAAGAAAATAATAAAAAAAGGGGGAAGAAATGAAGAAACTGGCAATGGGATAATGAATATTAGAAAACCTTGACCTCAATTGACACAATTTCAATGTTCAACTTTCTCAAAAACTTGTTTGAATTTACACAGTAAATGTTAGATAAAGATAATAGGAAACTAGGACAATTAAAGTTTTTAACTAAAGTCAAAGCTAAGAAAATTTGTTATCCAACATTCACAAGTTACTCAAAATAAAATATTCAATACTACACCTTTATATTTGCATTGAACTTGAGAGCATGTTCTTACTTAATATTCTTAGTCTAGTTATTGAATTCACAATAAGAAATGAAGAAAGAAATTAGATTAATAATGACACTATAAAAATTAAATACACATAGGGACTTATTATTTTATTTGCTACAAAGATGAAAATAAAAAAGCTACCATATTTTTCTTTTTTGTAAATTTCTTTTCATGTTTATTTAATAATAAGCCTACAATTTAATATTATATCCATATTTAAGCAATACAAATAATAGTAATCTTTTTTTTTTTACATCTTTAGCACACACAAAATGCTGCAAATAGAAGAATTACGAGAAGAAAAGAATATGAGCACACTGAAATCTATCATCAAAATTAGTTTATTGCAATGATACAATACATAACAACTTTATTAAGTAAATAATTAACTACAAAAAAAATGATACCAATTTAAATCTCAGATGGTTAGATTGATGGCATTGAGTTTGATGTCATTGATGAATCTCCTGACACTCTTCTTTGCTTTGCTTGCAAAAGAATGAAAGAAGAAAAGTTACTTCCTATTGTTGAATTCAATTGATAAAGATCATAAACTCAAGAAATTAAAACCTTTTAGAAATAATAGAAATCATTAAAAGAGTTGTATGACAATATTCTAGAGTAAAAAATCAAACTAGAAACAATTAAACCATATAAATCATTCCTTTTTATATATGCTATATACAAAGAAATTTTAAAAACAAAAATGCTTTGAAAGTAACCTTGAGCGAGTCACTATCAACACAAGGAAATGGAGTGAAATCATAGAAAGGAGCATGTAAAAGAAACAAAGAGAAATGATACATTTAGTTGTCAAGCTAAAAGAAGACATTAACACGAATGAAATGATGCAGCTAAGCAAATTAAAACTCACTATACCACTGTCTAAATGAAATCAAACAAATACGGATAGGCTATACAAGCCAAATGAATTCGTTGTGAGGATTTAAATAGAAAACTTAAGGCATCATGGAGTTTGTGAAATTTGAAAATATCAAAAACTTTAATGAATGCATTCATCATTTTCCAATACGATTAAAGTGGAACAATAACCAATAGCTAAATTTTGATTGCTACCAATTCAAATGACCCACAAATCCTTTTTGATTTCCAAGAGAATAGCAAAGTTGAATGATTTTACCCATATTAGTATAACAAAATTAGCAAAATGAGAGATCAATTTCTGAAAAGTACCAATTAATGTGGCACTAAAAAGTTTTGAGACATTCCAACTA
Source organism: Saraca asoca (assembly GCA_026873985.1). NCBI lineage: Eukaryota > Viridiplantae > Streptophyta > Magnoliopsida > Fabales > Fabaceae > Saraca > Saraca asoca. Next base: position 7,508 of record JANHAO010000078.1, read on the forward strand.
GTTGAGAAATCACCATCCTCAATTTGCAAACAAAAGGTAGGGCAGCTATGTGAGCAAGTAAGTTACTCTTTTGGGGAGGAGTGATACAAGAAGAGTAAAGTGAAATTGCAATTTGTTGAAGTGCTCTATAGGTGTGTGTTTGGAATGCTTGCATAGTGAGGGATACATTAAGAAGAGTAAAGGAGAAAGGCATAGTGTGAAAAAGGAGAATGATTGAGAGGGATGGATACACATGTAAATCTTGAGTTATTTGCTACTTTTAGATGCTCTAAGTTATATTAGAGTGATCAATATATTCCTCTAAAGGAATCCCACCTGCCTAATTTTTCTAGATAGGTGTCATCTCCTAGTGCACTTTTGAAAAAAAATTTCCCATTCAAACTTGTACCTCTTTTCCACCAAAATGAAAAATAGAAAAAAAAAATTGCAATAAAGCTTCAGTCTTGATTAACATAAGGTTAGTGGTTTGTTTGTTGAGTTATCTACAATTTTTCTCTCAATACATATCTCATAGCACTTCAGGACAATAAAATGTTACTCATTGGCTAATATTGGTGGCTATCTATTTTTTTAGCATATTTCTTTTATGTTTGGTTTCTTCTATATTCCACTACAAATACTAATCAACTTATTCTTATATGTTTAGTGTCTTCTTGCCATTTCTATTTCTCAATTCTAAACCTTCAAATCTATTTTCATTCCTTCTTATGAAAGATTGGCTTTGGCCATCATTCTATGGTACTATTTATATCCCTCCCCACTATCACATTCCATCATTGGCACTGCCATCAACTACAACTCCACCACACTAGTTGACTCCAAGCTTTATGAAAGCCATGCTCCTAAGTCTGGTGTAAGTATTGCTATGGTAGAAACCTATAACTTGACCTACTTTGTCAGTGATGCAATTTATGGTTCATGTTATGCATTTATTTATTTTTTTATTCTTTTCTAAGATGTTGGACAAGTATAATAGTACAATAGGATTGTTTCCTTCTAATCTATTTTTTTTTGTATTCTTTGTAATCTACATTGTATTTGCTTTTATCTTACTTATTGTGATTTACTTACTTTAAATATGCTTCCATTTTCTTTAAATTTTGTGTTTTCTACTTGGACTTAAGTGAATTTGAACCTGTACTTTGCATTTGAAAGAATAATAGATATTGGATTATCTTGAAGAGGCAGAGAAATTTTTTAGTCTCTTTTGGTTATAAAGGATGATTTTAAATGTCAAGGTTTTTTTTTCAAATACTAATGATTAAAATAATGAGTGGAAGCAAAAATTAACCATGCTTAATGATAAGTGTAAACAAGAATTGATCTCAAGGGAGAAAAAGGATAGACGTGATTTTGAGCAAATAACAACATTAGCAAGCAAAATGGGATTGTATAGGTATCTTTTCTTTCTTGATTTCTTTGTGCTATAACTCATGCTTTTTGGCAAGGATAATAAGATTGCATAGGTATCTTTAATTTTAGTTAACAAAAGGTTAGTGGTTTGTCTACTTACTTATCCATAATTTTTCTCTTTACACATATCTCATAACACTTCTGGATATTGAAATGTCACTTATTAGCTAATGTTGGTGGCAATCTTTTTTTTAGCATATTTCTTGTATGTTTAGTGCAATATGCTAACTTGATTGTAGTATCTTGAGCCTACATCCATCATGGCCATGAAATTTGATTTTGTTGAAGATATTACTTCCATGAAGGAGTCAAGAAATTTTTTTTTTGTATAAAAAATTTCTATTCTATTTTGTTAAGGTTAGTTGTTTTGATGTAGTACTTTTTCTTTGACACTTATCAGGAACTAGGAACCAAAACACCACCTTTGAATGCACTTATGCAAAACATGTGATGTCATTAGAATTTAATGTTGATGGAGGTTTTGGTAGCTCATCTAATGAGTTATCTACGAACAAATTGAAGAAGATTGTGAAGGAGAAGAAGTTGGAGTGAAGATTTTGAAGGAGCAATAATTGTTTTATGATGTATGGACAATTTTGCCTCATGTTGTATTTGTTTCAATATTGTTATCTTTTTTTTAAAAAAAAAAATAGAAAGCTACTGATGCATGAACTAAGCAAATGTTACCTATTAATCTACACCTTGTTATTAAGACATGTGATCTATGATATTATCCATCTTCTTGTTACAAGTTATTTACTATTTTTAATTTAATTATCTTCTAGTGTTTTGTTAAAAGTCATATAAGATTTATTTTTATAAATTATCTTGCTACCATGTGAGATTTAGTGACTTGGTTTTTTATTGGATCAAATTATACTCAAAGTGACCATTCCATTTGAAATTACATTGGCTATGTTACAATTAATTAATGATAAAATAAATTGGCTTTGCAACATATCATTCAAGAAAAATTGATACTTGAGTTTCTAAAGAATATTATGATAGAAGGTAGTTGCCAGAACTAAAATAAAAAGCTATTTTGAAGTGGTTAAGACTTTTTTTTTATTTTATACATGACTTTTTATAGGCCTTTTAGACCTCATTGTATTTTATTTACTGGAAATTAATAGATTTTTTATGCTTAATATAATGTTTTAATGAAAATTTTCAAGTAAAATCTTTGACAAGTAAAATTTATGTATAATTTGTTTTATGCACTTATATTTTATTAATTTTTAACATGTACTTATTACAATGTGAAAGTTTAGTAACACCCAATCTAATGCAAATTTAAAATGTAATAAATTAAATCACTCTTTAAATTATTAAAACAAATTTTTTGGTCCCTACCTTAAAAATTGATTTGCAAAACACAAATTAAATGTTTTTTCTTTCTATTCTTCCATACTATGAATCAAAATATTAGATGGAGTAGTTAATAGTTAAGACTAATAATTTAAACTTAATAATAGGAAAAGTTTGGTAGTTAGAAGCTGATAACTAACATCAAAATAATTCGTTGCTTAAAATTGCTAAAAGGATCAAATTGCATTTTCAACTCCTCAACACAATTGCTAGCGGGGTAATGAATTGGAGTGTATTACTGTCCCTATGCTCTGCCTTGATCTCCTACATAGGAAGTGTCACATCCTAAAATCTAGGGATGTGATTGACACAAATCATCTTATGGTGATTTGTGAACCCATGAACAATTTCTTACTGAATACTTTTTTCATAATTTGAGAACATGAAAAATATGTAGAAATCATATCTTTTAGGCCCTTTAAATAAAACTTATGATATTTAGGTTTTTAATGAAAATCTTTTAAAATAAATAATTTATATGTCTAATTGGATGGACATTAACAGCCAAAAGTAAATCAAGAGAATTATGTACTTAATTTCAATCACATACAATAACTTGAAGTATATCTTAATTGAGATGACTCCCATAAAACTTATTCACTTAAAAAATGTTAATAAGATAGTTGAGCACAACTATTTAGTGAGCATATTATAAACTTCACTTTGGGTTGAAAATCCTTTTTGGTCATTTATGTAAATATAAACATAAACACACGTATAATATATATAATGGAAAATATATTTTCATATGCTTTTCAGAAATGTGTTCACAATCATCTCTAAAACTTTTATATCTGATTTTTCATACTTTATATCTATCTTTATCCTTAATGACTATTCTATGATGTTATAAACACAACACAACATAACATAATCTAAAATCATTATACTTACTTAACTAAGTCATATCAACCATGTAAAATTCACCCTTCATAATTATACTGACAATAGGGAATACTAGGAGAGTGATATTTTCATGTCCTTTAATTTGTCCTGTAGGATCTTTTATAACTTTTGTGCCTTAATGCACCTATCCCATGACCACTTGTTACATGGATGACCATTTGTCCCATAATACCTTGTCATATGGGTGACTATCTGTCTCATAATCCTCTACTATATGGGTGACCATCATACATATCCTAGTGTAAGTAGGTCCACTAATATCCGTTGCTAGTTCACATGCACACATACACTCATCATATATCTTTTAGAATTCTTATCCTTTCATCATATACTATATATTCTTAACTAAACCATGACTACCCATCTCTACTTCGTAAACATTCTCTTTATTACTATCCTTCATAATGCTTCCTAGATAATGTAATTAGATTAAAATTTTAGAAATTCTTTTCTTGGAAGAAATTTTTTCTTTTGATAAAAGAATAAACATGTATCCTTTTAGAAAATAGTATTTAATTCAAACAAAACATATAATAGTAATAATAAAAATATAAAACTTTAAAACAATAATTTCCTTGTATTTGGAAATATAACAATTTTAATAATTTTCATAAACATAAGAAATTTTTATAAACATTTTTGAGGAAATAAAATTAAAACTTATAAAACATAATTTTCTAAAACATAGAATAAAATTTTTCATAACATTTTATGGATTCATAACATTTATGCCTATATGCATACACAAAGATAGGATTTCTGAATTAATCAATAACTTGTACTAGTTCTACATTGCTATAACCCATTCCATGCATAAATCAATGAATCATATAATCACGTAGAAAATCAATTTCCTAGGTTGTACTTGAATCTACCATCTCGTATATATTTTGGCCTAAGCTTGAATCCATCAAATCTTACATTCCAAGTCTGTTTCTTGTCTAATCTATAATCTCATGACATATTCAGGTCTCATAATAATTCATAACTTTTACTTTCATTAATTTAGGCCTAATTCTTTAACCACATTTCTAATTCCTAATAATCAAAATATATTTGGGGAGTTTTGAAAATATAGAGTTTTATATGAAAAAGGAGCCAAAAGGGTAGAATCCTACTCACTTGTTCATATGGATTCTCCACATCATGCAATGCATAAGCTTATCCTTCATATTACATCTAGCCTCTGGCCTAAACTTACATGTAAAGTGACAAAAACTCTTTTGAGGGCAACTTAACTAACTAAATTTAATTTAAAACACCTAGATAAAAATAAAAAAAGCCAGAAATGTAATAAGTTCAATCAATTTTACCTTGGATTCATTTTTCTTATTATATACTATGTTAAGGCTTCTTTTTAATAGGGTTTTAGCTTTGGTCAATCCTCAACTAGACTAGGATTTTGTGATCTTGAATTTTATGCATTAGGTTTTATTAGAATTGACATTGACCTACCCACCCCTAGGGATCGCGCCTGTAGTCAACTAGATACCTTACCAGACTTGTGTTTAAATTCAGTTCGATTAATCTTAAGGGCGTGTGACAAATTCTCTCATTTAGACAATTCATCTTGTATTGTTCCTTTTTGTGCAATCTAGGTTTTATGGATTTTTCTCTACTCAATCCTAATGGTTTAATTTGTCATTACATCCTTAGTCTTTACTTCATGTTCTCAGGTGCTTCTCTACATGCCCTTTTCATCTCTAGCTAGTTTTTGATTGTGTTATCTTTTATAATCTATCATTCCTTATCGTTGGCTCATCTTCTATCTATTTCTTTTTATATTGATCTTATGCCTTCCATCACATTTTTGTTGCACTATTTTGACTTTTTTCAAACTACTTTGGTGCTTTCTAACTTGCTTGATTTTTGTCCTTGATATTTGGCCTTCTCATGTCATATTTTACCTATCCTTTATCCTAACCTATTACTGTTGCTTTTTTCTTTAAATACTAATGTCATTGCATACCTAAATCTTATGCCTTGTTCTCATCTTCTTTATGTCTCTTGTAAATGTGACTCTTCCTTTTTCCGATAAACCACACTAATTATACTAGATGCTTATTCACATACACATATATTATGTACATAATACATCATGCCTTTCATTTTTAACTATTTTCATCACATCACATAGCAAAATATCCATAAACAAATATAGGTACCTCTTAGGACATTTATACTAGCCGGGTCATGCCAAACCTCATGCATGTCCTTAGTTGCTAAGCATACATTCAATCACATTATTTCATCTCTTATCTTATTCTTTCTTAATTATGGCATTCCCTAAGATGCCTTCATTTTTCTTTGAATGAAATTTCATAACACATAGCATCCACCTAAGCATAATTCAAACAATGACAAAAAAGTTTTAATTACATGCTTCTTTAATGAATTTAGAAGCATAGTTTCACCATAAGGTGATATCATTCACAGGCAATGTAAATAAGGGAAAACAAAATCAAACAAACTATATGACCTTAATCATGTGCATCATCATTCTTTGTTTTATCCTAACATTTAAAGCTTGGCTTCTTTGATCCATGGCCCCAAGTCCCTGGTCCATCATTTCTATTCTTGTTAACATGACTTTAAGGAGATAATAAGTCTCAATGATAGTTCACTTTCTTCCTAGTGTGCACTTTTAGGCTCTATATATAGGTTTTCTTTTGTCCACTTGAGGCATTATTTTGTAACTCGTTTGTGTCTTTTATTTGCTACCTACCTCACAATCTTGTCTTCAGCACCCACCAGTCTCCAATCATCCTGTAACCCAACTTAAAGAACATGCTCATAGAGATGGGTTTTGGATTCCACCTTTAAAGTTCTCTAATTCATATCCAAAGTGAATCATGATATTCGTGATGGTTGATCCATATGGTAACGACCTTTGATCTTTTTGTCATGCCATGGGTAATGTGTAATTCAGGATAATTCATGGTAAATGTATCACCTTCTATCTTTCAATAGGGTTATCAAATTTTGGTCCGCATAAGTAATCTCGATCCTTTGAGTTTCCATGTTGATAATGATGAAGTAATACAGGACTCAGGAATTAAGTGGTAGCTCTTCCAATTTAGTGTGGCTTGGATGTGAAACTCATTTCAATTTAAACCATAGTTCCTAAAATATTTTATTAAAGTTCTTTTATTAGAACATCCATACAACATTTAAAGCATATGGGTAGTTAAGGTAATCCTATTTCTACATACATAGGTGTTTAGGACTGGAATGTTGGTTAATTTTTCCCTAAGGTTTACATAGAAGCATCTTACAACCTCAATGTAAACTAGAGATGAGCAACTCATAAATCATAGCCATAGTTGTAACTTTAAGGGTTATAGGATTCCTGGTCTCCTAAGCTCACCATAGTTTCTAGGGCATATGAAATAGGGTGAATATGCAATATTGGTTTCTATTCCATAAGCATATTATCTATTGTACTAACATCAAAAAACAAGTCTAGATTATAAAAGGCTTGTAGGTCTTCTTACATAATTTTGAAAGTTTAACTTTGATGAAAATTTTGGATTGAGTAGGATTTCCTAAGAAAGTTTGCACTATTAGGGAGACAAAGAGACCTGAGAGAGACTAAGATGCCTTGGGATGAATGAGAGAAAAGAGGAGCTTGCCTAAATATAGGCAAAATCATACACACTCAGTTGACACCCACTATTTTGATCGGGCATTGACCATTAACACATATTTTTTTAACCTCTTTCCCTTCTAATTTCTTCTATTTCATACTCAGTAAACTTATCCAATTTGATCGTCATATTTGGGTTTAGGAGTATTTTCATCTTTTTGACTAGGTTTTCAGTGAATCCTAATTTCAGATTTATAACTACTTAAGTTGCATGAGGTTTTAACTTTCTTGGATTAGCTCTCTTGCGAAGAGGTAATCTAGTCTTTATTATCTCTTAACTTACTAGGGGTAAAATCATCCTTTGCACCTTGTTTTTACTTTAAGGGGGTAATTTTGTCCTTGGCATCTTGTACTTGTTCTTTTCCCTTGTCATTATTTTTATCGCCATCTTTAACTTACGTCTGGGGTTACTTTCATCATTTATGATTTCTCGTACCAATTCAAGGGTAGAGTTATCATTCATAGAATATCTATTCACTTTCTAATCTAATTGCATAACAATTTTCCTATTTCATACTATTTTCTATTACGTAAACTGATTACTCTTAGTGATTTCCCATACCCATTCAATGGATTCCTCGGAAATGAAGCACATTCCCGGATACACGCTATCATGACCAGTAACCATTAAACTTAATGTACCATGCTAGGTACAGAACTATTGCCTTGATACTAACTTATCACATCTCAAAATCTAAGGGTGTGATTAGCATGAATCATCTTATAGTGATTTGTGAATCTATGAGCAATTTTTTTTACTAAAAACCTTAATCATAATTTGAGAACATGAAAAATATGTGAAAATCATATCTTTTGGACCCTTTAAATAAAACTTGTGATATGCAAGTTTTTAATGAAAATCCTTTAAAATAAATAATTTCTAAAATATGAAATAAAATCTTTTTTGAAATTCATAATCACATCTAAGAATTCAATATTTGGCTAAATGGACACTAACCACCAAAACTAAATTAAGAGAACCAAGTACTTGATTTCTATCATATGCAATGACTTAAAGTATCTCCTAATTGAAATAACTCCTATAAAACTAATTAACCTAAAAATGTTAATGAGATGGGTGAGTACAACTATTTAGTAAGTAGAGCACAAACCCAACTTTGGGTTAAAATCCATTTTATTCATACATGTAAATATAAGCATAAAAACACATAATATATAATGGAAACTATATTTTCATATGCTTTTAAAAAACATAATTATAATCATCTCCAAAACTTTTATATCTAATCTTTCATACTTAATATCTATCCTTAACATTGCTGATCACTCTATCACATCATAAACATAAAAACAACATGACATAACATAATCTAAAATAATTATACTTACTTTACTAAGCCATATCTAATGAATATGTAAAGTTCATCTTTCATAATTATACTGATAAAAGAAAATATTTGGAGAGTGATGTTTTCGTGTCCTTTAATTTGTCACATAGGACTTCTCATAACTTTTATGCCTTAATGCACCTATCTCATGACCTTGCATAGGTGACTATCTGTCCTATAACTCCTTGTCATATGGGTAACCATCTATCTCATAACCCCCTATCATATGCATGACTATCATACATCTCCTAATGCATGTAAGTCTACCAATACTCCTTATCAGTTAACATATATACATACATACATACATACATACATACACTCATCATACATCTTTTAGCATTCTTATCCTTTCATCATATACTCTATATTTTAAACTAATCCATCACTACACATGTCTACTTCATAAATGTTCTCTCTATTACTATCCTTCATAATGCTTCTTAGATGATGCAGTGAAAATTAAATCTAGAAATATTTTTCTTGGAAGAAATTCTCTCTTTCAATAAAATAATAAATATGTATTTTTTAAAAAAATATTTACTTCAAACAAAGCATAAAATAGTAATAATAAAAATATGATACCTTAAAATAACAATTTCCTTGTTTCTAGAAAAATAATAATTTTAATAATTTTCATAAACATAAGAAATTCTAGTAAACATTATTGAGAAAATAAAATTAAAATTCATCAAATATAATTTTCTAAAATATAGAATAAAATTTTTCATAACATTTATGCCATATGCATATGCAAAGCCAAGATTTCTAGATTAATCTACAACTTATACCAATTTTACATTCCCTTGCTATAACCCATTCCACACATTAATCAATTAATTATATAATCATGTAGGAAATCAATTTCCTAGGTTCTATTTGAATTTATCATCCCGTATGCATTTTGGCTTAAGCTTGAATTCATCAAATCTTACATTCTAGGTCTACTCCCAGTTTAATTCAAAATCTCATGACCTACTTAGGCCTTATAATAGTTCATAACTCTTGCTTTTATTAATTTAGGCCTAATTTTAATAGAGCAAATCTTTAACCACATTCCCAATTCCTAACAATCAAAATACATTTGAAATTTTTTGAAAATATAGATTTTTAAATGAAAAGGAAGCAAGAAGGGTAGAGTCCCACTCACCTGATCATATGGATTTTCCACATCATTCAATGCATAAATCTATTCCTAGTATTACATCTGGCATTTGGCCTAGGCCCAGATACAAAATGACAAAAACTCCGATAAGGATAACTTAATCGATTAAATTTAATTTAAAACTCATAGATGAAATCAAAAGAAGTCATAAATGTAGTTGATGCGGTTAATTTTACCTTGAATTCATTTTTCAGATCGTAAACTATGTTAAGGCTTCTTTTTAAAGGGTTTTAACTTTGGTTGTCATCCAATTGCTCTAGGATTCTATAATCTCAAATTGCATGTGTTAGATTTTATCTAACCTAATACCAACTAGTTGACGTTGTTTAAGATTCGATTGACTGGTTGGTCCACCTTCAGGGACCATGCCCCATGGTCAACTAGAAACCTTATCAGACCCATGTTCGAATCCAATCAGGTTATCTTAGGTGGCATTACTGGAAGATGGTTGGATAGAAGCTTGGACATTTCCTATGCAGTGACTTAATTAATGAGAATGCATAGTTATGTAATTTGACAGGTAAGAAATATCCTAGGCCGATGTAATTAATTCAGTATATGCATTTCCAACAAAAGAAGTAGTATTAGTATAAGCTTGGATAATGATAATAAGCCAAGCATAAAGCTTTTGTGTTAATTGCCTTACCTATAATTGCGTCACCTTATTGTAGAGCTAATTGGATAATTTGCTGCCATTAATATCTTTGCATCATAATAATTATTATAATAAATTTCTTATTACATTTTAAATTATATTAAACTTACAATGAGGAATACAGTTTTTATTTAAAATTATTAATTATTAATTTCATAGTTTCACCAATATTCTTAGTTTGCATTTGAAATACACCAAACTAAAACCATGACTAGATAGAAATGATTCTAATTTTAATTTTTCTTCCTATAAATCAATTAATCTTTATCCTAATTTTAATATCCCATACTAAAATCAATGATTCTTGGTTCTTATTTTTTGTGGATATCAATGACACATTTATCTACTTAAGAAAATTTCTTTAGTTTTTGTATATTTAACTTAATTATTCATTAGGATTAAAATATGTAAATTATTATATTACTTGATACATTTAAAGAGTAGTTCTATCTAAATATGTAGTAGAAGAATTAATTGATTGAGTTATTTTAACCAATTTTGTATTAAAGTTAATATATTATTTTAGAATAAATAATCTAACCTACAAACTCTAAAAGCAATAATAATCTTAATTGAAAAAAAATGCTTGTAATTGAAAAAAAAAATATGATTGGACATATGTATCAAATTGTTAAGCATTTTTTTTAGCTGTAATAATATATTAGGTTATTTGTATTATTTAATTAATATGTTCTTGAAGACTAAAATTGAAGAAAAATGCTTTGGGGACACAAAAATAGTTGGGAAATGAGAATTTGTAAACTAGAGTTATTATGTCTAAATTCTAATTAATAAGCTGAGAGAAATTGAAACATTTGAAGGGATGAAATTACTTTATTCACCAACAAAGGGATTAAGAAATTTCTAATCCCATGTGTTGCAAAAGTAGGGCACGTATGGACCATAACATAGTTGTCTACACGGGGATTATGGGCTTTCTTATTCTATTCCATATTGTGCTCTATGATGCATGCATGCATACATACATCATAGGATAATGCTTCAATAATATGTTATAAGTTTTTTTAAGCTTTAACATGGAAATTGCATATTTTATCTAAAATATTGTAATTATTTTTTAAAAAAAGCCGTTTTTAGATGAATTTTATATGTGATAAGCAGACAAAAAGTTGCAACTATAAGTTACTATTTTTTTTATTTATGAAAATGTCATAAAAATATGAAATTTTTTCATAAAAATGTTAACAATATATACAAGAATTCAATCTTCAGAGGCCATTCTTTTGCCACAAACAACTTTATGTTGTGATATCTTGAGTTACAAGTAGAAAATGTCTAAAGATTTTAATACTAGATGAATACAAAAAAATATGTAACTCAACAACTCTGTATTTAAGGAAGTATTTCACAATCTGTGAAATGCAATTTCTTTTATGTATTATTTTATTAATTTAAATGAATTAATGATTATATTATTTTAATTATGTCTTTGACTAATTCGTTTATATGATTATGTTTTTAACTAGTTTCTCCCATGCATCGAATGAATGACCAACTAGTTCAAAATATGATGAGATTTTCTTTTCATGTTCATCTGAACTAGTGTAATAGAAAAAAAAAATTTATAAACATATCAGCCATATCATAATAGAAAATTAAAATTCAAGTAGCTATAATAGATTAATATTTACTCTCATAAAATTAAAATGTAATTAACTTTAAATGCTGCACAAAGTTACAATATTGCATTAATATAAAAACTATATAGTATGAAAATATGAGATAATTAATTAGATATGTAATATTACACAAAAATATAAGTGACGGAATATAAGACTAAGGGTGCCTTTTGATAATGTTAAAACTTTAAGTAATGATTCTTACACTCTCTATATTTTCTCTCCTCATTTTACTTTTTATATAAAAAAAGAAAGTTTTTTTTATTTGTAAAAAATAAAAAAAAGAACCAAGTTAGCAAAATTTACAATGTTTGAATAGCCTCTTACTTTAAGTATTGAATTTAGTTAATAATTTAATATTTTTATTTTAAAATATTAAAATTTTGTATAATTTCAATATTATCCTTGATTATAATTTTAAAAAATTTTTACACTAGATATTTAATAATGTGATATATATAATACCTAATTATTATTCTAAAAAAGGAGATAATATTGATTATACTTGTTTAACAAAATCATTAAAATAGGAGTGGTTGCTGAATATATTCGGCAAGATAATTGTCACAAAATAGATATGGTGAATTTTTGCTTGATTTGATAATTAGTCTGAATAAATCAAATAAATAAAATCTAATTTTAAGTCTAAATATATTTAGTTGAATGTTGAACTAGAGTTTTCAAACACACACTAAGTGTTACCTCTGATTATAAGTTTTTCAAAATTTCTTTGAAAATAATATTTGTTGTATGATTACCATGATCTCATTTTGAATTCTCTTATCATGGATATTTCTTTAATTACACCATATGTTAGGTCTAATAAGGGGCAAAATGTTTTATCTTAATGATATATTTGTGTAAGAATACATGGTGGTATTTGTCTATTAGCTATTAGCTCCCATAAGGTTTCTAACAAAAAGTTGCCATTTGAAAAAATTTGCCAAATGTTTGCTCTGACATAATTTACCATGAAAGTTTGAACTTCCCTTCTCAAGTATATTCACAAAATCTTTTATAAAGGATTTTTTAATAGATGCGTGTGTGGCAATTTTCTATGAATAAAAATGGCAAACCATTATTAATAGGAAGGGAACTATAAAAATGGTGCATTCACAGGGACAATTAAAAGGAATCCATACATCTAAGAACATCAATTTTATTCAAAGAGATTTTATTGGCTTGTAGCACAGACTTTGATAGCAAGATTCAAAGTTGACATCTTAATTTTGCTAATAAATACATTCACATTCTTCTTAACCCAAAGAAAATATTTTGAAAACAAAAGTAAACAATTAATTATAAAGTCAAATATAACGGAGGTGCAAAAATATAACACTAACTATACAATCAAATAGATCTAAAGGAAAAAAATAATTAATTATGAAGTTAAACATAACAAAGATGCAAAAACATTACATCCGCTATGTAGGCAAATAGATCTAAGGGTGAAAAAAATAATACTAAAGCAATGAATAAGTGGAACAATAAGAAAAACAAGATTATTCATGCTTTAAGTGTTGACATTGCTTTGATACAAGATGTCTGTTGTCTGATTGATCTTTGAATATGTACTTTTAGATAGATTGATTTAATTATGATTGTTGATGATATGCATGGAATGCCATAAGCTTTGACTTTTAATTGACATTGGAAATCCTATTTAGAGGTTCACCCTCTATTTTAGGCTAATTTTATTATATCTATTTGAGATAAAACTTGATACATTATGTAATATTCCACATAATACCTTCTTGATTAGCTTGGGGTTGACTAACCCTCACTACAACAAAGTATAATAATGGCAATGACAAAAAAATTTGTTAAAAATCTCAAAAAATGGCCACAACACAAATATGGCAATGTGATGTTATTATTTTCATTGGCTATTGGATGAATTTTAGTCAAGGATACTTTTATTGTGGAAAAAAATTAATTTATAGTTGTCATAGCTTAAAATATAAGCAATAACATCGTAATATTATTGTTATCATATATTTAAATTTCTCTTTTTCTTCTTAAAATTGAAAGGCCAGCAAAATATCCCCTTTTCATTTTTTTTCGATGGGTACCTACCACTACCCCATTTTTTTCATTTCCTTGAGTTTAATTTGTTTTTCAGTTTCTCACACAAAATCTTAGAATTGGAAGTTCACACTAAATCTAGACCAACGAAACTTAGTGCTTTTCTCTCTGGACTGCAATGAATCATCCTCATCATTGCAGCACATATCACTGTCTTTAAGTTCAACATTAATCTCAGGTTAATTGGAAGGTGTTTGGTAGTTTTTAGCACTACAATTTAGCATATACTTTCTTTGATTTATATATGTCCATTCATTATAGGTAAAAGGACATAAAAGAATTGCTTTAAGTTCTTTGTTATGTTAGTATAAAGCTTATGCCTCTTCTTAATTAAATTGACTAATACAAAGTTAATCTTTTGCTTTGATGTAATCTAATTTAGATTTTTTTTATTTGTAAGATCATAAATATTTTCCTATTCTTCTTTGGGTTTGAAACTTACATTTTCAAAGAAAAATCATAAGATAGGTGAGGTAATTTGTCAAACACCTAAAGTATCCAAAGCAGTTAAATTGATGGCTTTATCTAAGGCTATCTTTATAGTTGTTTGGTAAGGATTTAAGTTAAGTTGAATGGCTTAATCTTTTTAGGTTGGGGCATTAATTTTGTTTATTGCAATCATTTTTTCTTATTTAATTTGCTTCATTTTTTGAGATTGGGGTCTTTTTATACCTCTCTAGTAATTTGGTAATATATTTATGGTTTAATCTAAATAACTGGTTGCCTTTGTAACATAAAAGGCACCTTTACGTAGCTAAGATTGGAAAGTGGAAACATGACAACTATCCCTTTACACTATTTCATAGCTTCATTAATTTTTATTTGACACTCTGACTTTTGTTATAGGTATACTCTTCATTTGAATGTTAACACCTTGGACTTTATTGTCATTGATTTCTAATTAGCTACTTCATAATAAGTTATTCACCTTTTCTTTTCTCATATTATCCAATAACATAGGAAGTTGATTAAGGTTCATTCTTGTTTGGTATTTATGGGCTAGGATTTCTATTGCCAAGTTTCCTTGATTTTATAACTTTTCTTTTACTAGATTATTAAAGGCCATGGTATGACACCAATGGATCAGGTATGATTACTTCATCATTCTCTTCTTCATTTTCAAATTATAGTATGAGATCTTAGTAGGCTCTATTTTGATAGACCTTAGTGTTACTTATATAGTTAGTAGAATAATTTAAAAAGTAAAAGATTCATTACATATTTAATAGTTCAGGGAGATGGAATACCATTAGACTAATGGTACTTTTCCAAGAATTATTATGTATGGTTGATATAATTAAAAGTAACCTTTTACCTTTAAACAATTGGGTTTGTGGTTTTTTTAATTCCATTCTAAATGCTCTAATGAGTGAAGCATTATTGACTAATTCCTATTGTAGATTGCTTGTCCTATGTCAGAGTTGATAGGTTCTGTTATGGGTATATTTTGGAACCAAGCAAATGGGCTGGCAAAAGCCTAACATAGAGTCCAACAGGTAAAGGTCCAGCTTGACTATGGTCGAGGTCGCTGGACTAAGGTTTTAGGTCGCTAGACACGAGCTCAAGGCTGTCAGGCAACAATGCTCATAGTAACCTTAGGTCGATTGACAATGAGCTCTAACTCGCAAAATGAAACAAACCACCTCAGTCATTATCCAAAAACTCTCTATGGTTAAATCTAAGATGGGACCAACTTGCAAGGAACAACTTGCAAACATCAACTTGTAGGAATTAACTTGCAATTAATTTATTAATTTTCCTTTTTTAGGATATGTTAAGATTGTACACCCCAGCAACTATAAATAGAGGTTAAGATTATTGTATCAGGGGGAAGAAATTTTAGACTGAGAGGATCCCTAGAGAGAAACTGATACTCTAAAAAAATAGAGAGAATATGTAACTATACAAAAATATAGATATCAAACACCCAACAGATACAAAATACTTTGCCAAAATAAGTAGAGAAAATATAATAACCGTGGAAGTAAGCATTGCACTAGTCTGAACCACATTAAAAATTCTTGGTGTCCCTTTGTGTTCTTTCTCTCTCTGTCTCTTTACATTCCCAGTTTGCAGTTTGGGGTTAACTGGACTTTTCCTAGTTGATTGAATTCCACTGTCAACATTTTAGTGCTAGAAGGAGGGCCTAAAACTGCATTCTGGTTAATTTTCTATCCAGTTGTAATGGTTAGAGGAAGAACCACTAGGAGTTTAGATGCTCCAATTGACCAATCGGAAGGTCACATAGAGTAGCAATGGCAACCAATTCTCGCCCATAACAGGCACTTTTGTCGTCCCTTCCATAGGTATCGCCACGGACTCGCCCCTGATAGCCCATTACTAGCTTACTATTATTATTCTTGGGGACTGATGATGGAATGCAAATGTGGACCAATGTGAAGAACCACTAGAGAACATAATGAGAGAACTAGCAAAGGCAATTAAGGCGCTGACATAAACATAAATCTTGGGTGTGCGAAAGTAAGTTAAGGTCATTGTGTCCAGAAAAATGCTTCAATAGCTATGGCAAGAAGCTTAAGAGGAGAGAGCAACTAAACAAGTGCATTAACATGCTAATTTAGCTCACTCTTCCAACCTATAGACAAGATTGGAGGTTCACCGAGCTTGCAATGATAATGATAATCAACAACACGGGAGTTTATGCCAAGCTGAAGGCTCGAATAGGACCGACCAAGAACATAAAACCTCAAATCACTACTCCCACGATCAGTGAGGTGAAAGGAGCTTGGGATCTTCTAGTAGATGATCCAAGACACATGACCTAATGGTAGAAGAGTTGTTTTAGAAGGTAAAGTAGTTAGAAAAATGCCCTCACGCTTAGGATAGTCAAGATCACTATAAGGAGAGGACGTCATTCACCAGAGAGATTGAGATAGAACCTCTCCCTCATAAGTTTAAAATCCCCACAATCCCACACTACAATGGGGATAGCAATCCATATGATCATCTGGATGTATTTAATGTATAGATGGATCTTCAGAAGACCAATCCTTGAGTTAAATGCTACATCTTCCTAGCTACCCTTGGAGACATACCTCGAATATGGTTCAAAAATCTCCTAGCTCATAGCATTCATAGCTAGGAAGAATGCCAGAGGAGATTCATCAACCAGTACAAGGTATGGAGAAGGTAGCTTGCACTATCCTGCCACCTTATAGTAATCTTTTAGTGGAAGAATGAATCACTGAATGATTACATCACTAGATTCAGATGTGAAATTAATAATATAGAGAGCCCCTCAGATAAAAGTATCTTGACAGTGATCTTAACGAGACTTCGCAAAGATGGAAAGCCGTACAAATGCATATACAAGTCTCCAACAAGAAACCTGCGGGAATTTTATGAACAAGCTACTAAAAAGATTAGGTGGGAAGAAATTTTTGGCCTAAAGAAGTCTAACCAGAAGGACGGGGTAAATAGCTCTAAATAGAATAAAAGAAGGAGCAACAATGGAAATAACAAGAAGGGTCAGAAGGATGGCTGCAATGATTAGGCCATAAAGAAGGCTCAAAATGAGTGACCATTCATGAGCTTAGAATGCTAAACATCTACATTCACATTTTCAATAAATTCCAGCTCACCCCCTTTGATCTTGTAATATTGTTTCCTTAAATATTCATATATGTATTTATTAATTTCTAAATAAATTTTCAATAGGATATTATATCAAAAGTGAACTTTCACCTCTCTAATCTGTAAGTGAATAATCTCCCTTCAAATTAGGAAGCGAGCTTTCACCCACCTAATCCGAAAGGAGCATTAAACTTGACAAAGTCATGGCGTGATCTACAGAATATTTGACCTGACGAATATACATTATCTTACTTGATGAAATACATTGTCATGGCCAAACTGATGAATATACATTGTCTTCTTTGACAAATATACATTGTCATAATCGAACTGATGAATATACATTGTCTTGCTTGATGAATATACCTTGTCATGGTTGATCTAACAAATATACATTGCCTTACTTGGCATACATTGTCAACTCATACTAGTTAAGGTGCATTCATGTGACCTACTACTTAGCATTGCATTTATGTGACCTACTACTTAGTACTGCATTCATGTGACCTATTACTAGTCTGCAACTCTTATGCGATCTATCTAAGCACTCAACTCGTGCTATTTAAGGCACAGCTCTTATGCGACCTACCTGAGCATTCATATTGATAATGACAAAGTGATGGTTTACCAGCTAAGGTTGATTGACCTACTGGGCATTCATTTTATCTAATGTTTGTTAAGTTGTGATTTGCATGAATTCATTCATGTCAACCTACATGTTATTTTCTGTGACCTTCTAAACACACAACTTGGTGAACTTGGAAGAGTAAGAGAAACATGAAAACTTCATTAAACCTCCTTCAACGAGGTGAATAAACATATGAAGATTCAAAAATACATATTAAAATAAGCCTACAACTATCATGACCCTAGAAGAAAGCTAACTCTTAGGAGATGGACCCTTCATAGGCTAAAGTATTAACATATTTGAAGAGTAAGCCATCCATTATTTGGTCACCAGCCAAGTTGTTCTCAAACTTCTCCCTATTTTCCTCCCAATGAGGCAAAAGAACAAAAATGAAAGAACTAAATTCATTAATGTCACCATGAGGTAGTAAAATCTATACAAAACTTCCCAAAATCCTCAGAGAGGAATTGCCTATGGGAACTTCCTATATAATAGGCCATACATGCCTTAGATCACCATGCTAAAGACCCAGACCATAAAAAATATAGGGGGCTCAACCAATAAGTCCGTCAAGTCATTAAGCCTGGGAAGCAGGAAATAGAACATTGAATTTTTGAAAGTAAGAAGGAAGAAAGGGTTCTTCTTACCCTATATAGCTTGAATAGCTTGAAGACTTATCAACTACCCTTAATCTAATGGTCCAGTCATCGCCATGCTAACATACATACATTAAATGCAGTAATAATGGTATCATTTGGCATAAATGAAATGACAAGACAACAGTATGAACAAGGACAGTGTAGATTACAATTATAGGCTTTTGCCATCGAACTATAGCTCCCAGTCTGTAGAACGTATTGAGAGCTCGGAGGTTAATGTTATGGGTATATTTTGGAACCATGCAAATGGGTTGGCAAAAGCCTAACACAAAACCAAGGCTTCAGGTTACTAGATATGAGCTCAAGGTCACTAGGTAACAATGCTCACAGTAACCTCAGGTCAATTAATAATAAGTTCTAGCTCGCAGAATGAAACAGGCCACCTTAGCCATCATCCAGAAGCTCTTTGTGGTTAAACCCAAGATGGGACCAACTTGTAAGGAATAACTTGTAGGAATTAACTTGTAATTAATTTATTATTTTTCCTTTTTTGGGATACATTAAGATTATACACCACAATAACGATAAATACGGGTTAAGATTATTGTACCAGTGGGAAGAAATTTTAGACTGAGAGGATCCCTAGAGAGAAACTGATACTCTGAAAAATAGAGAAAACCTGCAACTTTGCAAAAATATAAAGATCAAACACCCAACAGATGTAAAATACTCTGCTAAAATAGACAGAGAAAATACCATAATCGTGGACTTAAGCATTACACTCAAATGAACCATATTAAAAACTCTTGGTGTCCCTCCCTATACTTCTTCTCTCTTCATCTTTCTCTTTCTTTACATTCCCAGTGTGCAGTTTGGGATTTTCTAGACTTTTCTTGGTTAACCAGATTTTATTGTCAATAGGTTTATAATTAAAAGGGTTTAGAAAAGTGGTTTTTTCCTCCAATACCATTGGACTAAGGTACTATTAGTTACTTTACTTAATATATTATTCTAATCACTTCTCTTGTATTGTATGTTCAAGATTTTGATTAAAATTTCAAAATAACATGTTTTAAGTGCAATATTTCAAGGATTCAATGATTTATTGAATCATCACTTTTTTCCCCTTATAGGTTAATAATGTGAGAAGAAGAAATAAGGGCAAATAGTAGATGCAGATCGTACATAGCATTAAAGGAACGCTGATTTTGACTAACATATTTTTAAGTACTACTTCTAGACCTGTAGTTAGAAACTTAAATATATATATATATATATATATAAGAATTGAATTTTTAGTTTTACAAATGGTACAATTGTACATTATAGTTATAGTTATCCTGCCCCGGCCCACCTCAACCCGCCACCAAACGGGGCGGGGCAGGCTGAGAAAATCTCAACCCAGCCCAACCCATTTTTACATGGCTGGGCAGCCAACCCGATGAGCCCAACCTATTTCAACAGCTCTAATTATAGTTACATATAATGTCACATTTATATTACTTTTACACTATACTATTGATTTTGTTAATATTTTATGCATTAAATAAAGATTAGTTATTTATTTTATCATGTTGGTGACTATATTTAGTAGTTTTAGAATTGATACTAAAATATAAAAAATTCAACTAAGAAATATTATTATTAGAAAACTAAATATGGCAATGGGATTAAATTATTGATGCTAGAAATATATATAGAAATTTTTTGGCTACTACTTTGTTTTTATTAAAGGCTATAATAACATAAATGTACAAAGTTTTTGCAACAAAGGTTAAATCTTTGCAACAATAATTATTGTGGCCATAACTTTCACCTTTTGCAATGATTTTTATCATTGCATAAATTTTACATAACAATATTTTTTGCAATGACATGTAATAACTTTTTTTGTTGTTGTCATAAATTCTTTTGGCAACATTAGCATATTTTTAGCAAAAAAAATTGTTGTTCCAAATTCCATGTTTTCTTGCAGTGATTGGAATAATCAAGCATTAGGTAAGTTACTGAGATGTTCCAACAAAACATCCCTTAGAAAATAAGGCTAGAAAGTCTGGATCTACAAGAGACTTATATTCGACATTTTATGCAATTCGACTCTCATGCAAATTCGTAAACAATACATAGTGGAAGTAGATATGTATAGTCCCCATTGAATGGCTCACAATGGTCATCAAAGTATTTTCATGTGTCAACATCTTTTGGTGGAGTAGGAGTTGTATCTAAAAAAATTTAACAACAAAGGGTAAGTTATATAGACTATGAGTAAAACTTCATACAAGTTACTCTAATAGTCCTAATAGTGGTCCACTCAATCAAGCAAACACATACCAAGCTTAAAATCATAGATTTGGACGACTTAAAATATAATCAAACCACCATGAACTCATCAAGCCTGTTGGCTAAAATATAGGCTATTTCTTGTGTCTTTTCCAACTTATAGCCGAAACACCTTAGGCCATGTTCTACACATTCTAGTTTGATTATTCAACAATTCATGCATGCTAATTTTATACAATTTCTACCAGTATTAAAATGAAACATAGAAAGACATAATTTATTTTAGTTTTAATTTCTAATTAGTCCTATTCTTTCATTAGTTTTAATTTATTTTATACACCTAACCCCAATGTTGTGGGTTTACTACTATCATGCAAACATTTTTCCACTATTTATTATCATAGGCTCACATCATAAATAACTACAATATAAAAGCATACAAAGTCCATTTGAGCCCATTTACACATCACTTTGTTAAACAAACAAGTTAGGCCCTATTGACAGTGGAATTTGGTTCGGGGCCTAATTCCTACCAATGGGAGATTAGTTCTCTTACCAAATTGTTTTCCGTGTTGAGAAGAGATGTAGTGACATAGATGGTCAAGAGAAAAAAGGGAGACGGGCAAGGTTTTAATGTGGTTCGGCTAAATCTGGGTGATACCGGATCCTACGTCCATGGTAGAGATTTTATTAAGCTTAAAGAATTAATTTTAGTAGGGTTTCTGCTTATAGAATTTGGTCTCTCCTTCTACTAACATAGTGTTCCTATTTATAGAAGAAGGAGGGTTACAATAGTAAATTTACATGCAGTAAATATGTTATATCAAACATCTGAAGTATAAGACAAAAAGACTGGATAATATCTTGCTTATTCGATTATTGCAGATTGTCTTTTGTGGGTGGGCATTCTTTGTTGGATGTAAGCTAAGTCACGTGCGTGTGACCTGGTCTCACCTTGGTGTACGAAATGTCTGCCTTCCCAAGTTGAGATTCTCATCTTGGACTCATTGGGGCGTCTTGCCTTGCGAGCGTGGTGTAGCCCTTCAAGTGTGGGCCAGATGGACGGAGTGCTGACTCGTCTTGAGTTTGCTTGATGATTCTTCATGGAACCATTCGAGGGTGTTCAATCCTCACTGGGCTGTTAACGTCCCTTAGGCCTGCGAGGGCGAGGACAAGGTTAGGAAACGAGCGAGATCTTTTGCACAAGCCTGGGTAGCCTTTTGGACTCATCATTTAAGACCTTGTGCACCTGCTAAGCGCTTGGTGAATTTTAGTTGTCATTGTGTCGTTGGCCCATTTTGAGTGAGACCAAACTAGGAGTTGTAATTTTTCTAAGGCTTTACCTGTTCGGTCAATCAAACTTCTTGTCTGATTGAGTGTTCTTTTCAGACTTTTCTTCAGTTTTTTCATTCTACTTTAGACCATGCTTTCTTCTATTCATGGTTTTTGGTCGTTGGCGTGGCATTTTTGTTGAATCTGGGTCGTCATATTGAGATTGGCTAGACGTCTTCTAGATTTTTCAATGGATCGAGTTAGTTTTTTTATACCTGTGGGGTTTTACTTTTTTTTGCCATAGGAGAGTTAGATGGAAGAGGCTGAAGAAACCCCTGCGTTTTTGGTGCCTTGGCTTCCGGTGAAGCTTGTTAAGGCATGAATGGTCTGTTACAGAGTGTTGGGAGGCATGGATAGCCCGTTGCACATGGCTTCACTGCAGGATTTGTCTAGCAGGCTTTTGGGTAATCTTGTGCAGATCTTGGATTATTTCTTCCTGGTGTTGCTTGTGAGCTGCTGCCTGGCCAGCTAGTTTCTTGTGGCTTTTTGAGTTGCTCTGGGTCTGGCTTAGGTGGATGCACTAAAGGAATATCAACAAGAGCAATTGGAGGTTGTTGTCCTTCATGTAGGTGAGAGCTCATTAATTGGTAGCTAGCTTTCTGCTTTCTTTGTAGAATGGTAGTGTCAGGCCTTTAAGCTTCTTGCCTTTATTTCTGTATTTCTTCTTCTGATGTAATTTTGCCTCGTTAAGTGAGGTCTTTTCATTGTTTGAGCTTTTCTCTCTTTGAATGTTGTAATGGGTGCTTCGTGCATCATTGTATGTAAATTTATAATGATTAATAAAATCTCTTTTTGACCAATGGATCAAACTTTCTGGTTGTTTAATCTGTTGTGAGTAAGAGTAAGGTCGCATGCAAGCTGTGCCTCAGAGATTTCATTTGAGCTATGAGAATTTATCCATACGAGAGTTGTGATTTCTCATCTGTATGCTAGCTATAGGTACTCAATTGCATGAAAGCTACAATGATTTTGTTTCAACATGTTTATACTATAGTGGGCCGGTGGCCTATCATTAAATTTGAGCACATCGCTGAGGTAGGCTCTGGGGCCATCTCACCTTTAGTCTTGTTTTGTTGTTATGAGGTGATAGCTTGTTGGCAAGCAGGGTCATGCATCCGTACCATAGCAAGCTCATTGCTTGATTTCGCAGCAAGCCTGTTGCTCAGTGAGGCAACAAGCTTATTGCTCAGTGAGGCAGCAAGCCCGTTGCTCATTCTCACAGCAAGCTCGTTGCTTAGCGAGGTAGCAAACTTGTTGTTCAGCCTCATAACAAGCTTGTTGCTTAGCCCCACAACAAGCTCATTGCTTAGTGAAACAGCAAGCTCCTTGCTCAGTGGTCAGGGAATTCATACCCTTGTTCCCTGCATGATGGGTATGGTTTGCTCTGGAAGTATCGATGGGGTAGGCCTCATGCCGTCTCACCCCTGGATCAATCCCGAGGTTAATAGAGTGAAAACTCATTAGCTGGTTATGCAGCACTTCTAGTTTTGACCAATCAGTAATGTATGACATTCTACTAGGTCATTTGTATAACAATTACGAAATTTATTGATTTATTGATAGAGCTACAAAGTTAAAATATGATTATGATGGAGGGTTTAGGTCTTCTTTCAATGGCCCACTGAGTTTGTTGATTTGCTACTCTGATGGTCTTACACATAATCCTACAATTGGCATCTTTTAATGTCTGACATTCTGAGGTGGTGTGTTCAGCCTTATTGTGGTAAGTGCAAAATCTACTTTGGTCTCTAGACTTGATGGGCACCCTCATTGGTCTAGGTCTTTCGAAGTCCTTGTTGTGCCTTTCTACGGTAAAGATCTTATCTTGCATATCTGATAGGATGCTGTAGCTTTTAAAGTGACCTACAGGTCACGGAGGCTTCACCTTTTTGGTGAGCTAAGGAGTGGGGTTGTTATAACTCTTGCTACCCCTCTTTTTGCTCATGGTAGGGCCATTGGGGTCCACCTTTTGCTTGGGCTCCTTTATTCCGAAGGTTTTTTCCCATCTTATTTGTTTGGCAGTTCACTCATAAAATTCAGCGAGGTTCCGAGTCGGGGACTTGTAAAGGCCTCTGTACAGTTTGCCATCTTTGTGAAGTCTCACTGAGATAGTTGTTAAGATACTCTCCTCCGAGGGGTTCTCCATAGAATTGGCCTCGTGTCTGAATCGGGCCACGTAATTTTTGAGTGATTCACCTTTGCATTGGAAGATCATCGCAAGATGGCAAGGGGGCACAAGTTGTTTCTTTAATGCCCAGTATTAATCAACGAATTTTCTTTGGCACACTTCCTAACTATTGACGCTACGTGTCAGGAGGTTCTTGAACCACGTTTGTGGTATACCTCCTAATATGGCTGGGAAGACGTGGCATTTGACTAAAGGGTCATTTGTTTGCAAGTCCATCCAGATATTGAACACGTCCAGGTGGTCACACGGGTTGTTGTTCCCATCATATAGCGGAATCGTGGGCACCTTGAGTTTTTATGGAAAAGGCTGCATTTCGATCTCCAAAGAGAATGGCAAACTTTCCTCGTGGCGAGGATGGTTACTTTGACGCTGCGGGTGCTCTTCTAGTTGTTTTAACCTTTGGAAGAGTTCTTCCATAGTTGGTTGTTACTTTTTGGGCTGAGGGGCAGAGCTTTCTACTTATTGAGAGCCCCCAATCGTTAATTATCACGATCCTCGTGAGTTTGTCTCTGTGCCTCCTTATGGAGCTACTGGAGTTTGGTCATGATATCTTCTTGTCTTTGAGCCCCTAGGGCTTGAACCTGTGTCAAGGCTTTGATAGTTTCAACCAACTTTCTCATCGCTTTCTCAAGCGTCAGTTGGGGTTAGCTCGGTGTCCATATCTCCTCATTTCCAGGGATAGGGGTAGAGTGATGATAAGCCCCCATAGTTGGGGTGTCTGTTGGTTGAATGACTAGAATGGTTGAACTCCATGTGATTTTTCCTTTGGCCATTGCTTCTACAAAAATAAGTATGGGAAACAAATATAGAAAATAGTTGGCCCTCTTTTTAGAGCCAAAATGTTGATGGTGGAATTTGGTTCGGGGCCTAATTCCTACCAACGGGAGATCAGTTCTCTTACCAAGCTATTTTCTGTGTCGAGAAGAGATGTAGTGATGAAGATGGTCAAGAGGAAGAAGGGAGATGAACAAGGTTTTAATGTGTTTCAGCTAAATTCGAGTGGTACCGGACCCTACATCCATGGTGGAGATTTTATTAAGCTTTAAGAATTGATTTTAGCAAGGTTTCTGCTAACAGAATTTGGTCTCTCCTTCTACTAACATAGTGTTCCTATTTATAGAAGAATGAGGGTTATAATAGTAAATTTACATGTAGTAAATATGTTATATCAAACATCTAAAGTACAAGCTAAAAAGACTGGATAATATCTTGCTTATTTGGCTGCTGCAGATTGTCTTCTGCGGGTAGGCCCTCTTTGTTGGATGTAAGCTGAGTCACATGCGTGTGACTTGGTCTCACCTCAGTGTGCGAGATGTCTATCTTCCTAAGTTAAGATTCTCATCTTGGACTCATTGGGGCATTTTGCCTTGCGAGCGAGAGGTAGCCTTTCAAGTGTGGGCCAGATGGATGGAGTGTTGACTCGTCTTGAGTTTGCTTGATGATTTTTCACAGAACCATTCAAGGGTGTTTGATCCTTGCTGGGTCGCTAACATCCCTTAGGACTGTGAGGGTGAAGACAAGGTTAGGGAGCGAGCGAGATCTTTTGCACGAGCCTGGGTAGCTTTTCAAACTCGTCATTTGAGACCTTACACACCTGTTGAGTGCTCGATGAATTTTGGTTGTCGCTGTATCGTTGGCCCGTTTTGAGTGAGATCAATTTTCACCTATAACAAGCCCAAAACACATACCATTCCACATGACTTTCAAGCCACTATGCACTCATCAAGCCCATTGGCAAAAAATTTAGACTATTTCTTATGTCTTTCCTAACTCTTGGTCGAAACACGCTAAGCTATACACCACACATTCTAGTTTGATTATTTAAAAATTCGTGCTTGCTAATTTCATACAATTTCTACCACTACTAAAATTAAACATGCAAAGATATAATCAAATATCAAACATTCCTTATGTATTCATACCCTTCTTAGCTGAAATACACACAAGTTATTTCTTCAAATTTTCAACATCAAGGTTTAAGGTTTAAGTTTTCAATTATACAAAATCATTTACCATATATTTTCTACCATGCAAGACCATAACCTAATTCATAAGAGAATTCCCTCTATGGCTAGAACATGTAATCCTTTCTGTACTCAAATTCTTGTCATAATATTCAAGATTTCATTCATGCAATTTTTCACCTACCATTGGAATCTTTAACATGCAAGGTTATAAATCAAACATGCAAGTAGATTCTTTCTAAGATTATATTTAACATGTTTATGGTCTTAACACTACAAAATCTACTTCAAGAAAACTCTTAAGTCTATTTTCCATATTTTTCTCTCTAGTGGTCGAAACCACTAAATATACTTAACATGTAAAATTATACTTTGGTTCATTCATGTACAAACTACCAAGTTAGCATAAAAATCAAACCATGAAACCCATTGCATTTCTCTAGTGGTTGAACTTACCTTTGAGTTATAGGGTGAAGATTCCATTTTTATCTCCAAAATTTAGACATGCAAAGACTAACCTTAGCATTTCCACTCTTAAATTTGTCAACTTTCTATGGCTAAAGTTGGTTGCATGTTTGTTTCTATACCTCTATTCTCATAAAATTTTAAGAACAAATATAAGGTTCTACTTGGATTTAAAAGGACCAAACTATTTACCCAAACTAAGTGAAATTCTTAGTTGGTGATTTGAAAGACACCAAAATAGGCTTGTAGAGAGAGTATTCACCTTGGGAATTTGTATGTAATTATGATTGTTTCTTTACTCAAATGATCAATTTGCATAAATTCCATTGTTTGTTTCTAAGAGTATTACACATTGACATAGGCAATCTTTGTGGTAGGTTTACCACCTATTCTAGGTTGATTTTGTTGTGTTTGTTTGAGATAAACTATGATTAATTTATTTTGTTTTGTTTGTTTGAAACAAACCTCTATATTAAACAGAACACTACAAAAAGTATGCAATTTCTGATAGAAAATGGTTGTCAGTAAAACCATTGTCGGAAATAAATTTCTGATAGATTTTAAGCCAATAGTTTTTTTATATAATCCTTTTCTCTTTGCATCTATCAAAAATTTGTCAAAAAAAATCTATTGGTAATCCGTTGGAAAGACATCAGAAAGTCGTTATAAATTGGGTGATAAAGTTTATGGTAATCTGTTGAAAAATCTATCCAAAAGAATTAAAAATCCATCAAAAATCCATTGGAAAAAGGATAATTTTAAAAAATTTTATTTGATATAATTTTCTGAAATTCTATTTTTAAATTCCTATTAAAATAATTTTGATTAGTATTAAAAATTAATTTTCATGTTGTTTAATTCTAATTTCTAAAAATTAGTATTTAATTATAAGAAAAAATTAAAATACAACACACACAAATATGTATAAATATATAAAATTAGTAAAATAATTCATGAATTGCATTATTCAAATTAATGTATGAAACATATTATTCAAATAAAAACATAAAATATAACTATAACTCAATACCATTGAAAAAGAACTGATCATCTATCTCCAGATCTTTAGTAATGTCCTACTACTACAACTATCCAGGACCTCTGGCTGGTAGTGTTGAACCACCGGTTGGGATGGCTACAGTAGCAATCAATAAATGTAGGTAGGAGGTAACTAATAGTAGGTAAGGGTTGGTGGTAGTATGAATAAGGATGAGGTAAATGAGGAGGTAATGGAGTCAGACTTTGCTACTATTGCTAAGTCTACATAAGGTGCTTCGTATGATAGAAAAATAATTATATCTGCTACTGCATCTCAATCATAATGCGCATGAGCTAGTCCAACATAGCATGTAAGATGCTTTTGATGTGAGATGTAGCAATCGATGTAGTTATTGCCACTGTAGCATCAAACTTCAACTCGTAAACCCATCCTTTGGTCCCATCAACAATGTCCACTCACAAATTATGACTAGATGGCCCTGCCACATCAGCAGTCATGTCTCTAAAGCCTCCAGGACCTCTTTATGCTTGAGTCTATGTCAAGCCCTCCTTTCTTTTACCGAACTCCCTAACAAATTAAAATAATTAATTATTTGTAATATTTTTACTACCAAATATACAATACATTAATAATAAAAAGGCAAGTTAAAAGAAGCAACTTATATAGAATTGTACAACTTAAGGCGAGACCCACTAGTTGTCCTTTAGGTATGGGTGGAACAAACTGCCCACGGCCAGCTTGACCACAATTTCACATATCTGCACAACATGAAAATTTTCATGGATATAAATAACATTAAGTTAAAATAAGTTACAATGTGTAGCCGATGCTCTGATTCGTGGATGGATTTGCCAATGTATAGGGAGGAACCCTATCCAACTGTATTTAAGGCCCTGTTCTTTTTATTTTGCTCAGACTTGGACTTCAATTTAAAGTCCTCCTAATACTTGAGAAGACCTTCCCACTCCTTGTCATCGATCCAGCCTAGTTGAGCAGACTTTTTTTTATACATCTTATCTATTATATCTTTCATTTTGTTGCAACCCTTATGTTTGAAGTTCTTCCACATGTCCTTCTCATAAGAAAGGCTCCACTTCTAATACTTCTTCATAATCTGATTAAAGGAATTATGTGATAAGTTGAAGTTAGATTTTATGTTTAACATCTTTACTGCTAATGGCATCCTTGAATGGTTAGTATAATTTGTCCATAATGATCAGTGTACAACTTCTAACATTTTATAAAATTTATAGGCATCTCTATTTGAAGGCTATTCTACTTTATGTTTAAAGTGAGTTGAAATGTCTGACCAACTAGTATCCAATACTATATTCTTATACATATTACTTACATTATAAATCATGTCACACCACTAGAAAATTCCCCCTTTTCTCTAGGTTTCTCCTCACCATGATCAATTCATCACCATTAATCATATTAAATTTAAATCTATATAAATCAACCTTAATTTCATCGAGAGGTAAAATTTTTTTATATTTATATTTGGAGCATGGACATTTTATTCGACCATCAAGTATATAAATTAGCTAAATTTTTATAAAATCAATAAATTCTTTCACCCCATTAAGAAAATTCATCTTATATCCACTACATCCTAGAAGAAATATATCATATATCCAGTTACAATATTTTAGAATTTTCATATTATGTTTATCAAAGTTAATTGAAATAGAAAAAACTCACTATATATTTACAAAAACATATGAGAGAAAATATTTACAAAATTTTCATATTCCATAAATAGCTCCATTATTACATTTTCTCCTACGTAATAAAAATAAACAATAATCAAATCTATTTAGGGAATTAATAATTAATATCTACAATGTATTTACTAATTCTAAAAATTAACAAAATCCAAATATATATAATACCTAAAATAAAAATATGTTCTAACTAAAAATATATGTAATTTCTAATGTAATTTCAACAATACTATTAACTATGTGATCTAACTACTTAATCCTATAAGATTTATCAAAATCTATATAATTTCTAAATATAATTTACTAATTATAATTAGTCAATCCTAATTCAAACATATAAGAAAATATAATTAATAATTAAAAATTAACTCCAATAACATGAAAAATTTTGAATAATTAATTGACTAATAATTAAAAATATATACTTACCTTAGAATCTAAGCAAGACAAGTGACAAAAAAACTAGTACAAAAGCTGAAGTCCAAAACTAAAGAAAGAAAACTAAGATAAACCAATTAATCTATAAAACATGTAATAATTAAACAAAAACAATCAATAAAAATGTAGAACAAAGTACTTAGAGTAATTTAATTGGTTTACATTTGTAAAAAATACCTTAAAAACACAAGAATCAAGCTAGAAAAGTAAAAAAAAAAAAAAAAAGCTTTACTGCAACACAAAAAGTAGAAGGAAACCAAGAATGAGTGGTAGTTCATGCATCCAGTAATATATAAGTTTTTCAAATTTTTGATGAATTTTTCTATCAAAAATCCATCGTACACTTACTTCCTTTGAAAAATTGGTTGGAAACAACGAGCAACTTTTTAAAAAAGTCATACTCATTTTTTGACGAATTTTAATGTATAATGGATTTTTGATGGATTACTATGATCAGTAACTAATAGCCTTCTCATTATCAGTCGATTATTTGATGGATTTCCTATGGAAACTTTTTACAAAAAAATCCATCAAAAATCACGTCATTTTTTTGTAGTGAAAGTTTTGCATTGGCATAGGCAATCATTGTGGAAGGCTTGCCCTCTATTCTAGGTTGAATTTAATTTAATATGAACATTCCTACATACTATTTATGGATATATAACAAGCTACTAATAGGGAAGAATAGATACAAAGATGAATTTATGATAATGATTGATGATTTTGTTGAATTTGTTTGCAGCAAAGAGTTTTTTTAATTTAATTTTAAATTCTTTTTTCATTTTCTCTTGCCTTTTTTACTATAGAATTTTTTTAAAATAATAAATTTATAATTTTTGATGATTTAAGTTATGGGAAATCCCATTAAAAAAAACAATTTCCCATGACCCAAAAATCATGGGATTTTTTTTTTTAAAAAAAGGATTTTCCATAGTGTTTTTTGTTGTGAGGAAGCATTTTTTTTTTCAGAGAAAAGTTTAGAAACACTCATTGATCATGGGAAATTTTGCCTACATCTATGTTTCCCAAGACTCAAAAATTGCGGGAAAACCCATTGGAGCTCAAATTGCAAAGATTTTCCATAGTTTCAATTATGGGAAATGAATTGATTTCTAGTAGTGTTTATGAGCTTATCTTCATTTTTCCTTTAATTCTGAGTATTCTAATTTGTACATCTAAGGATTTTAAGTCAAGATAAACCAAATCTAAGTCAAGATCTATCTTCTAACAAGATTTTTTAAGAAAATCTCTCCTATGTGCTTGTGAAGGTAAGAAAGTTCTTAAATATTCTGAAAGGAGCTTGAAGGTGAAAAGCATATTTAAGAAGCTAAATAAGACAAGTGGATACTGTTACACTATGCCAAAAATCCCTTTCAGTGGCAATTGTATATTTGTCATCAATTAGCATAAAATGCTAAACTTATTTTGTCACTATAATGGGGATTTTTAGTGGCAATTAATTTTAATTGCCTTTAAAGGCTAAGATTAATTTTGTCCACACTTTTGTTGCTTTTTAGTTTCACTCCATTATTACTCTTGCTAAGTTTTGTCTCTTTGTATTCCTAGTTTTGGGAACATGTGTTCTATTGCTCCATTTGAAAGAAGGTGCAGTGACAATGAAGCTCCAAAGCTATAAGGTAAGATTCTAATCATTCCTCTCTCTTTTTTTGTAGTTTTATTTCCACAATTTAGAAGAAACATATAAATTTTCTGATTTCCTACCTAAAATTATACATAATAGAAAATTTTCTTTTGCTTAAAGTAAGGTTTAATGACAACTAGGCTTAATGCTAGAGAGCTTCAATGATGGCAAACTTTGAGGTAATTCTCAAATTATTCCCTTCTTTATCATTCTTTGATTTTTCATGGAGGAAACTTGAATTTAGTTCTCAGTACTAGAGGAAGATATGTGAAGTTTTTAGATTTCTTTTTATGATTAAAAGTTTTAATACTCTTATTTGTGGGTTTTAGCATGTTTTTTTTTAGTTTCAAATTATCATTAGCTTTTCAGATCATTCCCTTCTTTGTCACACTCTGATTTTTTGGATGAAAATTGAATATAGTTTCCTGTAATCTAGAGAAAAACGAGTGAAGATTTACATTTCTTCTAAGATTAAAGACTTTATTTGTGGGTTTTTTTTCTTATTCTTCTTTAGTTCCAAATTATTTTGTTGTATATGTGTGAAAGATTTGGTCGAATTTTCTATAGTTTAATTCTAGAATGTTTGAAAGATTCTCAAACCAAATCAAAGCTTCCAGTAATTTTTTAGAAATAAGAATGGCATAAGTCATAATGGAGACAAATTTTTGATAAGTACATTTAGTTATCACTCTATTGCAAAACCAATTTTCTTAGCCATCATTTTAAAAACAATAATCTATTTAGTTTGTATTATTTTGTGGAGCAGTATATCAAAAATTGTAGTCCTCAAAATTAGATTGATATACCATGATTATGTCCTTCAATATAAATTGTCTTCCTACTTCTTAGCCTATGAAATACATACAAATGAAGGATATTAAATGTTAGGTCAAGCAAAGATAGATTTTCTTATCTTCTTTGATGCTAGGTGGTTAGGAATGTAGTTTGTTTTTTACATTACAAATTAAAAAAAAAGGCCTTTTAAAATTTAAAAGACATGTATAACTATGCCAATGTCTATGTTTTTGAATGTAATGAGATTTGATTTGCATGCCAAATGAGGCATATCAAAACCATAGTTTTTTCACTTGTTCATGCTTTGACTTGCATATGTAATGCCTTGACTTGTATATGCATTTAGTAGAAATGGCATGGATTGTCTTCAATATATACAGTCTGTAATATATAGATAGTAATTAGTAATTTACATGAGTTTCAATGGGTTTGGATAAGCATGGCATTGCATTATCGCTATGCGTTCACAGGACATTTAGAAAAATTAGTAGTAGTTGCATTGTACATGTTTGCTAATTCAAAAAATATATGGTACAATGTAACTTTTTGACCACTTGGAGTAGCTTCTACCACCACTTTAGCTATATTCTATAAATATAAGGTTGGTTGCATGATAATGTATATAATTTTGACTTAACAACGAAGATTGCAGTATGATATGGTATTTACAATTTATAATTGATATAAATTTGGTAGGTCATTGATTAAGAATTAAATACTGACCTTTGTCCATCAATATCTAAAAACCAATAAACTTTTTTACCATTCCCAATGGTTTGTAAAAGTATATAGTCATCTCGTATTTACATAATATGATCATGCTTTAAGAGAATTAAGATTTTCTAAATTGGTTCCCATTAGTCAATCATAAATAGAAAAATATTGATTTGATGATTCAATAATTTAACATAAACCATGAATTACCTTAATTATTTTTAATTATAATTATATTTGCTAAATCTTGAAGAAATATAAATCAATTCTATAATATGTAAAGAGCCAATAAATGATAGATAACATAATCTACTCACTTTAATTGAATCTCTTTTACCTTGGCCTCTTTTGTTTCCTATTATGGTCCCCTATGAAAATAATATCAGTTAGCAAATCTAATTATTTATAAAAGTAATAGTTTTTTCGAATTAGTATTATATATGATAGTAATATGTACCAAGGGTAAAGATGGTTTGTCACTAGATGAGGAGTCTATATAAAAAGTTGTAAACATTTTTAAGTTGAAGTATAATTTATTTTAGTTTGTTGACAAGTTTATAATTTTTTTTACTTGTTTTGCTTATTCAAAATATTTTATGTATGTAAGAACTAATTAAAGAAAAGTGGAAAAACACTGAAACTTTCAATGAACATATTAGAAATGTTGCT
Organism: Saraca asoca; assembly: GCA_026873985.1. Lineage (NCBI taxonomy): Eukaryota > Viridiplantae > Streptophyta > Magnoliopsida > Fabales > Fabaceae > Saraca > Saraca asoca. The sequence continues at coordinate 41,770 of JANHAO010000078.1, forward strand.
TGAGAAGTGATGAAGGATGAAAGAAATGGCCATGTATGTGGACTGGGACTTGGTCTAACTCTTAGTTTATTTTGGGGGTAGAAATATCTAGAAAACATGAAAATGGATGGTTTATCTCATGACATAGTCTAAAAATTAAAGGGAAAAATGAAATATTTGAAGTATAAGCACACTAATGAAATGAAAATGATGAAGGAAATTTAAGAAAAATTGTTTGGTGAAGTAACATTCATGAGATCAATTATGAATAAGTTTACTCTTGAATTGATTAGGCCTTCCAACAACCAAAACTTAAATAAACATGTAAGTTATTTAAATTTTATCGTTTCTACTTTTAGAAGTCAATTGGTTAAGTGAATTTTAATTTACGAAGCATTTTATTCTAGCCCTTGATGTTAATAATGCACATAAAGGAACAGAAACACTATAAGTGTCAAAGCTCTAATTAGGTAGTTCTTCCAAATATATATTCAACTATCAATTACAGTAATTAATTTACTTATACTCTACTACAGATGCCCAAAATATTTATTCTAAAAGATAGAATTATAATTATAAGTTGTCTACAATTTGAAACTTTTGATTAAATCACTTGTGCATGTGTCTTAGTTTTCTTTTTGATAGATGTGGAATATTACACTCTGAGTTCAAAAGTTTGTTTATATTTAATTTTGACATCAATATGTGAAGTTGTTATATTATTATCTTAAATCCATTTTATTTATTGCATTTTTAGTGATATCTATCTAATTTTGCAATGACTGCCATGGAATCAATGTTTAGTTGCACGAATAAATATAATGTTCATTTAAGTCTTGGGATGTTTTTATGGATTTAATTCATATATTAGTGATTCTAAATAATTGCCTTCAAATACATATAGTTGAGTTTGAATTATATTTTATGATACGTTTACATTGTTGAATAGGAAATATACTATCTTGGGTTTGTTATTTTGTAGTTACAAAATTTTTATTATTGTGCCTAAATTTTGTTATGGTTGCACTTTCTTATTTATTTATATATTCTTTTTTTTTAATCAAATGGTTATTGAGGTAGAGGTATAATTAAATATATAGTATGTGTTTTCCTTCCACCAATGTGTGTGTATATATATATATATATAATTCTGTACATAGTGGCCAAATGCTATTTTCACTTTTTTGTCTTCTTTTTTCTTAACTCTATTTATTTTACTATTTCAAGCTAAACATTATGATATTCTCAATGAATCAAGACTTGCAAAAAGAATTCTTGTTATGGTTAAGAACTAAAGATCAGTTTATATGCTAAGTATTAACTAAATAAGGCTATAGATATTATTTTTGTTATTTAGAAACCTTTTTGTGACATGATTAAACATAGGTGGTTGAATTATTTGATAAAATTTCTTTTTAATTTTAATTGCCAATGTTAATATACTTTGTAAAATTTGTGTTCTTTTACAATTTAATGAAATAATTGGATATAATTTTGCAACACACAATAATTTCTAAATAACTAAAGCTTTAAGATAGCAATTACAAGAGAAAATAATGTTATAGAATAAAACAATGTTCAACACAATAGTGGCAATAATAATTGTCAGCATTATATGTTAGGTACTACATAATGTGTCCAATATTTAGTGGCAATTGTTTATTGCCTTAAAAGGTCATAAAACAATTGGCAGGAATTATAATAGTTGATAAAAAGTAAAAATTATGAAAATGATTAATCAATATTATTGGCCATAATAATTACTGGTACTTATTTGCCACTATTGGTCTAAACTTTTATTGACAATTGATTGATACTTTACTAGCACTCTGATTAATTGCCAATAAATCCTTTGCCGATGCAATGATTACCGACTAAGGGCCAATTGCAGGGAAAACAATCAATGGCAATAATTATTGCCGCTAAAAGGTGGTTTAATTGCCACTAAAATGAAATTTCAATATAGTGTAAACTCACCTTGAGTTGTTTGTTGCTTGATTATATGATATGTATAAATATATGTATATATGTCTTGAAAGCATGATTTTTGTTGTATTTGCTTGGTTATGTGATCTAGAAACATCTAAATCTTCCTAAGAACTACTTTGATATGTTTGTGAAATTGTAGTATGGAATCATGTTATAAAATTAAATCATGATACTAGAATTAAAGACAAATCATGCTATGATGGCCAAGATGAGATTTGGCTACCCTAGAATATAAGTGAAGAAAATGTGAATTCATGAAAATTTATGAACTTAGATAAGAAAATAAATAGAAATTGATTAATAAGTGTCCTTGTGTTAGATGATGAAATCCTATGAAGATAAACCTAAGAAGAGGGTTCCACCATATATGGGTTAGAATGCTAAGGATAAGCATAAGCCTTAGATTTTGCCAAGAGGATTAAACTATGCTAATACATGTTAATTGGAACTAAGTTAATGTGGGAATGAAGCTAAAATTCATAAGGAGAATTAAGGGAGGTGGTTCAACCATGGGAGAAATATAGGGGTTAGAAATGGTGATAATATCCATTAACCCTAAACCATGATTCAACATGATAAATGATGGTTTAAAATAAATTAAATTGATAAAAATGAATTACTTGCTTAAAGTTAAGTTTTTGTCCCCATCCCTAACCTTAGGATGATAAATTTTAGTTATCTCAAGCCTAATTTAAGAAGGAATGAGTTAAAGATGATACTAGAGTAGTTTTGAGAGGGTCAAAATGAAAATATCCAAAAATTTGGGGGCCAAAATATCATTTTCCAAAAATAAGAGGTCAAAATGTAATTTTTAAAAGTATTGAGGCTAAAACATAAATAGCAAAATATTAAAGATCAAATTATAATTTTAAAAAAATGTTAGAATCATAGTATAATTTTGAAAAGCTATAGGGCCAAATTATAATTATTAAAAGTTTAGGGAAAATATAAATACTCAAAAGTTTACAAAACAAAAATGTAAATAATGAAAGTTTAGAAACAACACCATAAATATAGAAACTCTATGTCAAAATGGAAAGAAAATTGTGTGCAACAAACCCATGACATTTAAATACCAATGTTGTGAAAATTGAATTAGACTGGTGTTATAGGTATTTTCTAATTTTGTGAAAAGGGCTGGCAAAGGCCCAGTAACAAATCAGTCCAAGTGAGAAGAGAACTAAGCTCACCAGATTGTTAGCCACACAAGCACAAAACGAGGTAGAAGTCCTCAACTCACTAAGAGACAAATCTTGGCTCGCATAGCTAGTAACACGCTATACGCGAGTCCACATTGCCAAAGGCAAACTCACAAGGTTCGTCCTCACTGACCAAAGGTTAGCAGTGACCCAGAGTCTTAACTTGCGAATGTGACATCTCACTCAGCAATAGCTCATCAAGGGAGAACCTAAAGTAGGTGTCCTCTCAAACTAAGTTCATGGGATCAGCTTGCAAAAAGCAATGTGTAAGGCCCACCCGCAGAAAGCAACCTTCAAGAGTCAACCAATAGTCTGCAGAAGCCATTTTGTAGCAGTCTAGGCTATCTTGTACATTTATTTTAATGTAACAGAAATACAAATTATGTAATTACTATCGTAACCTCCCCAACCTCTATAAATAAAAGGAGGGAGATCACTAGAAATGAAGCTGAAAAAAATATTATAACTCTGCCAGATTTTCTCTAAAGTAATAAAAAGATGCCGTGGATGTAGGGACCAGTGCTACCTGATTTTGGCTGAACTACATTAAAAATCTCTCTGTCTGGTTGTTGTTCTTCCTCTCCATCTCCCTCATTTTCTTGCTTACTTAACCAAATTGCAGTTTGAGTCCCAAAGAATTCTTTGGTTGGCTGGATTTTGGTTCTACCAAAATCTACCATCAACATTTTGGCATCATTTGTAGGGACTCATCTATATTCTGATTGGTTTTTTATGTCTTGGCTGATTTCCTGCGTAACCACAATGTCTAGAGCAAGAACCACCAGAGCTTCAAATGCTTTGCTTGATCAGCCATAAGGTCATATGTCAATGACAGACTCCTCCACTACTCATGTCATAGGTGATGTTGTTGGCTTACCCCTAACTGGCTTTTATCAACTTACTGTTGTTGTTAATGGCATTAATGGAGCACAAACCTGGCATCAGCGCTAGGAAAGACTGGAAAATATGATGGAAGAGTTTACTAGAGCAGTCATAATGCTAGTGCATGCACAGGCTTAAGGTGTGTATAAGTAGACTAAAATTGCTATACTCGGGAATGTTCACCTGTGGTAGCAAGCTACAAGTTCAAACCGAGCTAATTAAAAGCACACTTCAGGTCACCACTTGTGTGATCAGGAGGATAGGAAGAGCCATTAAGTCTCTAGCCAGCAATCTAGAGAGTTGCTTTAAAGAGTGAAGCAACTAGAGACACACCCTTGAGCTTAAGATGATAGAGGTCACTTAGAGGAATAAACTCCCTTCTCTAAGGAAATTGAGATAGAGCCCCTCCCTCATAAGCTCAAAATCCTTTCTATCTTGCTATACAATAGGGATAGCGATCCGCATAGCCACTTGGATTTGTTCAACGTCTAGATGGATCTCTAAACAAATAATCCTCTGATCAAATGCTATGTCTTCCCAGCCACACTGGGAGATTCACCTTAAGCTTGGTTTAGAAACCTCCTAGCCTGCGGTATTGGTAGCTAAGAAGAATGTCAGGAAAAATTTCTCAACCAATACATGGCACTGAGAATCAGCTCATGCCCCAATGCCATCTCACTACAATCTTTCAGCACAAGCATTAGTGATTGAAAGATTACATTACCCAATTTAGGCGTGAGATCAATAATGTGGAGAATTTATCCAATGAAAGCATCCTAATGGCGATCTCAATAGGGCTTTGTAAGGATGGCAAGCTGTATAAAAGCATATATAAATTCCCAATGGTGGGTTTGGGCAAATTTTACGATTGACCTGCTAAACAAATCAGGTGGAAAGAGACCTTTGGTTCAAAAAGTCAAAAGGACAATGCGAGTAACTTTAAGCAGGGTAAAAGAAAGAGCAATCATGGGAATGTTGAGGCTAACTATGACAGCCACCCAACAAAAAAGGCCAAGACTAAGTGACCTCGGCCTCTAGGATGCCATAAGCACTACAGTGTCTTATTTGATACTCTAGATAGGATATATGCAACAGAAAAGGGTAGGGAAACTTCAAGACTCCCAACCCTTAAGGATTCCTTGTAGGAGTAGAAATACCAATAAATTTTGTGCCTACGATAATGAAGTTAGGCACAACATTTCAGATTACCGAGCCCTGAGAGATGTAATTGAATATCTGATTAAGAGGGGCTACCTAAAGGATTATGTGCTATAACCTACTAAGCAGCAGCCCTCTCAGCCTATGCCGGATCCTGGGCAAGGGCAAAATAGCCGTAGTGAGAACTATATTTTAGTCTTGTAATAATGCATGTAGAAACAGCTTAAATTTTTATGTATATAGTCTTTAAGCGAATTCTCAGCAAAATATTAGTTTAGAAGCTAGCCCCTGACATGCGAGCTCTCCCGTTTCAACTTGTGATTGTATCCTTTCTAACTTTCAGGTTAAATTACTATTGCGTTAGAATGACCTACTTGTTAGTACCATCCTGATGTGATCTAGCATGCATATGACCAACTTTCTTAGGCACCATATGCACACTACCTCGCCATGCATACGACTAACTTTCTTAGGCGCCATATGCATGTGACTTCTAACTCATGCATATGACCAACTTTCTTAGGCACTATATGCATGTGATCTTGTATTTAATGTGCATATAACTAACTTTTTAAAGCACCACATGTACACTATCTCATCATGCATACAACTAACTTTCTTAGGCACCGTATGCATGCAACCTCTAACTTGTGCATATGACCAACTTTCTCAGGCACCATATGCATGTGATCTTGTATTTAATGTGTACATGACCAACTTTCTCAGGCACCATGTGCAGGCGACCTCCTACTACTCATGCATATGACCAATTTTCTCAAGCACCATATACACACAACCTCATGCACATGACCAACTTTCTCAGGCACCATGTGCACACAACACCTTACTACTTGTGCATACAACCAACTTTCTCAGGCAATGTATGCATGCAACCTCACTCACATGACCAGTTTTCTCAAGCACCATGTATTTGTGACCAAATGCTCACAGCTCTCATACAACCTAATGTTCATAGCTCTCGTGCGACCTAATGTTCACAACTATTATGTGACCTAATTATACACATCACAAAGATGCTTTAATGCTCGAATTCGTGGCTTACTGAGAAGCATAATCTGTTGGTTATTTAAATATCTTATTTTATTGTGATTTACAAGGATTGACATTATCATGTAAGATATGCCAAATATTCAACACAATACAAAAATCTTGAAGAAAATTTCATTCATTAAAAGTCTCGTGCAACGAGGAAAATTTACATCAGGAAGATTCAAAATACAAATCAAAATAGAAAAAGCCTATGACTATTACATTTTGGAAAGAAAACTGGCTCCTTGGAGATGAACTCCAGCCAACACCTATAAGAGGGCTGAGAGGTATGCTTGCTCCTCAATCTTCTTCTTATTGCTCTCCTTGGTTCAGAGCTCCTTTCCATCTCTCCGCCCAGTACTAAAAATTCAAAAGCAACCAACAGGCATGTTGGAAAGGTAAAACCCCATGGGGTCACCGTGAGGAAATAATCCAAGATCTATACAAGATCTTCCTAAATCCTTGAAGAGGGATTGCCTAAAAAAGTTTCCTATGTAGCAAATTATACACACCTCACTAAAAAGACACATCATCAGAAACATGAGGGGCTTATTTAAGGCACCCATCAAACCACTCAATGAAGAAGAAAGAAGAACTTCCCATATTTTAAATAGACTAACTAGTCTCACCAAAGAGTCCAAGAGAGCATCCCAACCATTTTCATTAAATGCCTTGAAAGAAAACAAGGCAGACTCACCAATAATTGTGAAACACCAACAATCAAAGGTATGGCTAGAAACAGATGAAATGACAAGCTGACCGAAGACTTTGATTGCACGATAGTCTATAAAAAGGGCCTTTTGCCAGTGAAACTATTTAACTCCTAGCCTACAAAGCGAGCTAAGAGTTGGGGGCTTATATTATAGGTATTTTCCAATTCTACGAAAAGGGCTGGTTAAGGCCCAACGACAGATCAATCCAAGTGAGAGAAAAGCCAAGCTCGCTAGATCACTAACCACATGAGCACGGAATGAGGCAGAAGCCCACAACTCATTAAGAGACAAGTCCTAACTTGCATAGCCAATAACTCACTATACTAAGGTCCTATTGCCATGGGCAAACTCACGAGGTTCATCCTTACTGATCGAAGGCCAGTACCTAGCTTGTGGACACAATGTCTGACTCAATAAAAGAGCTTATCAAGGGAAACCCTGAAATAGGTGCCCTTTCAGACTGTGTTCATAGGATCAGCTTGCAAGAAGTAGCATGTAGGGCCCACCCACAAAAAGCAACCTTTAGGAGTAAACTAACAGTATGTAGAAGCCATTTTACAGCAGTCTAGGCTGTCTTTTACATTTATTTTGATGTAATAGAAATACTAATTTTGTAATTACTATTGTAACCTCCCCAACATCTATAAATAAGAAGAGAGAGATCATTGTAAATGAAGCTAAAACGGATACTATAACTTTACCAGATTTTCACTAGAGTAATAAAATGCTATCATAGACGTAGGGACCAATGTCGCCCTATTTTGGCCCAACCACATTAGAAATCTCTTTTTCTAGTTGTTGTCCTTCCTTTCCATCTCCCCTATTTTCTTGTTTGCTTAACTGGATTGCAGTTTGAGTCCCAAATAATCCTTCTGGTTAGTTAGATTTTAGTAGAACCGAAATCCATCGTCAACGATTGGTTAGGTCAATTAGAAAAACCATGAATGGACTATAAAATAAGCTTGATTGACCTTAAAAATTGATCTTGCAAAAATTGATTAAAAAATCAATGAACCGGTGATAAGTCGATCAACCACATATGAATCGGTCTCAATTCACATAGTTGAACACGTTGTTTTTTTCTTAAGTTTTCTTTCATTTTTAAAAATAATATTATTTTATCTAATATTAGAAATATTTTGAAAGCTCAATGTCCCAAATAGTCAAACATAACCCCATTTTTTACAAACAGAAGTCACAGAACCAAAAAAAAAAATTATTTAATATAAGTCTTTTTGTGATAATTTGAATTGTGAACTTGTCAAGGTTTGAAATGATATGATATGATTTGAGTTATTTTCATATTTATATTCATAAATTGAATTTTATGTGATAATTTAATTATTTTTTATTATTATATATTATATTTTTAATGTATATTAAAAACCTAGTTCAACTTTGGTTAGATCATTTGACCTTGAAGTGTTCACTAAGTTGATTTAATGATTAATCTGATTTTTAAAAAATTGTTAAATACTATATATCCAAAGGAATAATGAGAAATTAAAGGAAAATGTCAAGAAAAAAAGTTAAATAAAATTAGTACATGCCAAATCCCCCGATTGTATTAGTCGTATAAAAAACATGAAAAATGCGAAAATAGTAATGTGAACTTGTGAAAGGTTAAGCAGAGCCTTGGAGAGTTATTGGTCATGATAGATAATGTAATCATGTGTTAGACTTGCAAAAGGGTAATAATATAAAATGAAATAGTTTCTAGAGTTTATAACCATCCTAATGAAATAAGCGGAAAAAAAAAGATAAGAATGTGAAATGATAAACGAGACATGCAATGCACATATAATATTGTATATGATTGTTTGCATCATTGAGCATGGAAAGCATAGCTTACAGGTAGAAAAATGAGAATTTGCGCCTCATAGCCCATAATACAACTTCTGTTCAACTCAATACGGTTTATTGAGAGGGGTGATGCAATACTTAGAGGGAGAAGGTTGGAGATGTGAGGGTTACAAAGAAATTGAATGAACAAGAGAACTACACTACATGCATACATTGCATTTCATTTGCATATTAGACTTGGATGTCAGGTATTTCTTTTCATGATTATTTCTGATATGAATTATAAAATTAGACCTAGTAAAGAATATATTAATACATACATTGACATGAGATATGGCTCATAGATGTTTATGATATTATGATTGTAATGATTCTTATGCCATGAACATTTTGATGATATGAAATAATAGGATATAAATGAGAAATATATTAGTTGCTATGTTAGACTTTATGATTTAAAAATGTTAGTTAAGTTTGAACTATTTGAAATGCTTGACCATTTTGAACCTAGTTCAAACTTCCTTCCCATGGACCAATCATGTTATTTATTTGGTTCGTTAACATACAATTAAAGAAGATAACTTGTATACCATACTCCAGGTTGCATGCACTTTAGAACTTGAGACCCAAGTGTGTCTCTTCTAAAGCTAATCCAAACAATTTTCCTTTTTATCATTACGCCTCATATTAATGTTGATATGTGGTGATAATAATGTGAAATGGAGAAGAAAGGAGGCAATATTTCATGATTAACTTAGCACATGAACACACATGTATTAGTAGCTTGTGGCTATAATAATTAGAGGCACTCTTGTTATTTTCTTTGCTATGTGTTTTTACAATTTTTGTTGATCTCCTTTTAATAGTTATCTCTTGATTTGCCTATCAAATAACTTCCTTCTAGAAGATTGCTAGGGCTTTAGGAATCATGATCAAGTGCTACCTAATGAATAATGAATTTTTAAAATACCGCCTAATAAAATAAACAAATAAACTATTTTTTTATATTTATTTTATCCTATCAATTATCAAATAGTTAATCCAATATCTTATAACAAAAATTAAATTATCTCATAATTAAAATAATTCTCTCTAAATAAATATAATGGATACATATGACCTGTATATGCCCTTATAGGTTCATTGTTAAGCTAGTAAAAAGGCCTCAGACATTAAAGTTTATTCTTTAATAAAAGATTTAAAATTAATCCCCTGTAAATCATGACTAATGCTTAGTGATATCATCATGAAGACCTAGTTAACATAAATAACATAATGAACCTTTCCAATTGAAATTACCATGCAATACAATTTTTCCATTAGTCTAATGACCAATTGAACTTAGGATATGGTATTAAATAAAAAATTCTAACTATTAACTAACTATGTATCAATTCCTTTACAAATGACTTATTGTGAAACATAGAAAATGCCTTTCTAAATGTATCCCACCTTAGGATTTCTTGAGCTAAGGTACTAGGAAATCATAGGCATTCTCCTCTCATTTAGAAAAAATAATGCAATACAATTATGTCCATCGCTATCATTGTTTGATTTGTTCTCTAAAAGAAATTAGTATTCATTTTTTTCCTTTTATCAACAGATTTAATGACAAATTTTAATGACAAGCATAGAAATTTCATTGCTAAATATTTATTACACCAATTTTGGTTATAGAATTTGGTTTGGTGACAAATTTTCTTAAATTTAGCAGCAGAATTATCCACTACTAAAACTTGAAATGCTATTAGTGTTTACTATGTTTTCATAAAAATATATAAATTTATTACTTTTCTGGCAGGATAAGGTTTAAGAGGAGAATAAATTGCTCCATTCTAGTGTTAAGACATGTCATTAATCTCTTTGAGGACTTAGATTAGTACTTATAAATCATATAATCCCTTGACATCATTGTTGGTAATAAAGTTTAAACCTAAGACATAATGGTTGAAGTAAAAAAAAAATCCATTACCAATTAAACCAACTCAGGGTGTTAAAAAATATAATTTATTTTATATAAATCTTGTGGATCAATTTTAGTTATTAAATTATTTAATTACACCAGTTTAGTCATTATTTTAGATTAATGGTTGAACCTCTAGCACCATTACTAACATGAAAACTAATTTATTAACTTGGTAAAGTGAAATGCTAATCTATTTATGTATTTATCATTGTCATCATAATAAATTAATTATCACATCCGATAACTACCAAAAAAATCACTAATCTCTTTTACCACCTCCCTATTCTTATTTGGCCCAATATATCTAAGGCCTATCAATACTCATCTAGGGTTTTACCACCTCATAATATAAATACCAGGTATATCCATAGGCCTTATCTATCCTCTTCTCTATTTTTTACCATAAGGCTCCTATTGACTTAAGTATCGGAGGGTTTATAACAAACTTCCATTCACCATCCTTAACTTTATTTTTGTCTACCATGTCCTTAACACCATCCTTTATGGAAAGGAATTTATTATTAGTGTTGTTATGACTCTTCTTTCACTATTGATTGAAGAGTTTGAACAAAAAACCTATTACCACCATCTAAAAGCCACAAATATCCATCCATTAAAGCTCGTTTACCTTTCTTAACAAGAACTTGTTCCTTCTCAAAAGCTCAATGAGTTTTAAAGTTTTGCATTGATTAATTGATTTTATTTTGCATCATGAGCAATTTCCTAATTTTCTAATGTCCTCTTTCATCCTTGTTGCTAGCTTGGAGTTAAAAATAAGTATTTTTATCGCTAAAGTAACCCATGTTATACTCCTAAGAAAAGCTCGAACAACCTTCAATAAAAGGGTACCTGTACCTAAAATCGACATAGATGGGTAGGTTGAGAATACCTAGAGGTGGGAGACAACTCTCTTTAAGGAAATTGGCAAAATAACCTCATAACTTTCGGAGAAGGGGTGCCTTCTCACAAAGGGGGGTTAAGTTGATCTTTGAAGAAAGGTCAATCTGGCTTTAGGATTGCTAGTCCCTCTTAATTTGCTCGCCTCCCCTTTTTACCAAATCTTTAGCACGAAAGAGAAGAAGGGAAAGGTTCACTATAGGACTAGGACAAAAGGCTGACAGAATAGCATCGGGTTCTAATAAAATTAATGTTATTATAAAATTCATTTTCAACCAACAAAGTGCTATTCAATATGAGTTAGATGTGGAAAATCATAAAAGGTGAATGTAACTCATTTTGACTTTTGTACTTCTAACCAAGTTATACATAAAAGGCAAACAGTTTTAACTCCAATTTCATCCTTCATGCCATTTTATTAGATCCTTTTTCCCTTTTAGCTCTAATTTGGTCTTCATTGTCCAATTCTTGATGGTTTGACAATTAAATGCCCTCAGTGAAGCAATGAGAGTGACAAAGATTTGAAGCTAAACACCTTTCTTAATGCATGACACTTCACATAGAAAATAAGGCAAGCATTGGGATACCATCAAGGTAGAGGGGCAAATGCCTTATTAGACCAACATTCTATGGAATAAAATCTTTCATTTGCTAATAACATCTTAAAAGTCCATTATAGGCGCATGCCATTAAAGCTATTTGGTGATCAACTCCTACAAATTGATCATTACTTACACTAAGCCTATCATTGTCATACATGCAATAGCTATTTGCCAACATTTTACAAGATAAGTATTTGTTATCAATTGGCATCTACACTCAATGAGGTCTTTGATCTCATTCATATATGTTATTGCCAAGTGCTTAAACACTTCATTTTTGGGCACTTTCTTGTTCAATATTAATTTGTTTATGTGAAAAAGGTTACAAGATCTCTCTCATGAATATTAATTGGCCTTAAGCAAAATTGCATACCAATTATGCAATGAAATGCCCCTTAGAATTGATGTTGGCTTTAAGCTAAATTATCATGTAATACCTACTACAATATTGAAGTTCCTGCTCCACTCTATTTTTTAAATGTAATGTGAAAGCCAACTTGCTATTAATCTTGTAGTCATTATAGTTACAAAAAAGTGATAATCATTATCAATATTTATGATCACTACTATATGACATGATCAGGTGAAATACATGGAGTGCTCCAATTACCCTTAAACGTGTGATGATGATCCACTAAACATATTATATTATTATCTCTATAAATACCAAGGAAATGACTCTAGTTTGCTTATGTAAACATATATGTGAAGTGTTTTTCTCTAGTATGTGAATGCATTGTTATTGCTTGATGAAATGTTTGCATGAAGTGGGTGTATGTTTATTTGTGAAATTCATGGAATACTATTGTGATTTGAAAGATTGCCATGTTATGTTCTAACTTGCCCATAAAGTTCTCAATAGATTTCCTATTCCATAAATGTTTGCTATATTCTAATTTCAACTAACCAACGAAGACTTTGTTTATGTCCTTCTCTACTAATTTACTAATCAATGATTTAGTTATGTTATTTACTAAGTTTTATTGCATTTGTTATCCCTTGCTCCATCACATAGTGTGGAGTAACTATATTTTTGCTATTATTTATAACATATTGCTTCTTTCTAGTCCCCTGTAAATGGCATTATTATTACAACTTGCTTTATGATAGCAAAATATTTTACTCATTTAATTATTATCTCACTAAGCTTTTTAAGGTCCAAAATTACTTACTTCCAACTTTGTTATTGTATATTCATAGTGTGATGTCAATTGGATTCATTATGAAAAATTCTATGGTATTTGGCTTTGTTGAGCAGTTTCTGTATTTTAGTTATAACTTACACTACACTTGTCCAATTAATATAATTCTTATCTTGTAGGAAAGCTAAGACATAACTTTACAACCTTTATGAAAACCTCCAAGGTTGAATCTTACAATTGTCTATCTGAATTTAGAGTTGAAGCCAAAACCAGAATGCTACCTCAACCTGTCTCGAGCAGCCAGACCTTTGAGCATTCATCATATCTAGAGCTATACATGTCCAAATGAGGTCACACTAAGCCAATCAGAAGCTGAGACATAAAGCTACATCTTTCATGTAGACTTCCAGACCTACATCCATCATTTTGGGTGTGTAATTGGAGCTACAATTCAGAGGCAGAATGTTGATGAATTAGGCCTCTACAGAATTGGATTTTTAGGCCTCAATTGGTATGACGCTTAAGCCCAGTGGACTATCCCTTGCACTAGCTCACACTCAACCAGCTGAAAGTCATTAAATCAGTGAAAAACCAGAGAATGTAGTTTGCAATGGGTAATTCATGCAAAAGGAGTGGCAACAAGCAACTAGACTACACCAGCCATCATGATTACCTACTCCACCAACCAACAGCTAGCTTCTCTTTTCCTGGGAAAAATCCTTTTAGTTTTAGGCTTTTTAGTTAAGTTTTGAGTTCAGTTTTGAGACTTTTGGGGAGTGCAAAGAGCAACCTTTTGTTCTTCTCTTCTCTATAACTTTCTACCTTCCATGGAAGGCTAAACCTTTGTAATCAGTCTAAGGATTTGACAGCTTGAAGATTAATGTAGAGATCCTATTTTCAACTTGCATTCAATTGTTTGTCATTTCTTTTCCTTTCCTCTCTATTTTTTACTGAGTTTTCTGAATTGAATGGTTTCATTTGGTTTGGATGACTATATGGTTATTGCTTAATAATCACTTTAGAAGAGAATGGCAGAAACCAAGCAATGCATTAAGCTT